>QZGG01001069.1:0-15575 GCA_006409495.1 Sedum album | reverse complement strand
TGGATTTTGAAACTGATTTCATCCGTAACATGGTGTTTTGATGAATTACAGATGACTATGGATTATTTTGACGATTAGATTAGTTTTCTTATAACTTTTTTTGTGGTTGTGGTGGATTATTATTTGGGAATTTGAACTGACTAGATCTTTGTATGGATTAGAGTCCATCTTTAATTGGTTGTAAAGAATTCTTAGTCGTTTAGGTTGTACTACATTGATCAACGAGCGTTTATTTTTTATTATAAATGTATTGTTCATCTTAAATAGAAATTTTCTTTTGTTGATCAATAGATGTGCTTCTTTGTCAATGGATTCGGATCTCGTACAACATGTTGCGTTTTACAGCCATTTTTTTATTTTTATAAAGTTAAAATGACGTAGTTTAATTATGTTAAAATAAAAACTACATCATTTTACTAATACCCAAATTTTAAAATTACTAAACCCTTAATAAAATGATGCAGTTTTGACTTTAAACGACATAGTTTTGATTATCATTAATTCAAAACTATGTCATTTGACCTTTTAACGGTAAATTGCAGCAGGATGCACCAAATCTCATTTCAGACTAACTATGTATGCATATTAGTGGCCGGCAAAAGCATTCCATGAGGCACCTTCTTATAATAATTTTTTGTTTGTGTGGGTGTTGGATTGTGAATGAACTCAACTGTTGTATTGATTTTAAAAAGATTATTCTAAGAGTATACTAAAGGTTAAAAAACTCATCTGTTAGCGTGATTAAGATTGTGAATTGAGGGATGGAGTTTGGAATCTGTGAAGGACTTTTTGCACAATATTCATTGATATATCTTGACTTGAGAGTATTATGAATTGCCGATTATATATTGATCATTATTGGCAATGACTATGTGGATGTATTCATGAGATGATCAAATGGAATATCACGAGGTATATCAACATGAAGTAACATCTTTCAGGTGACTCGAACTTGTGGTCTTGACTTTTGTTTGTTTGAAACGAACATGGATAAGTGTGGTGGAGTTTGATGGAGTATATTGATACGATTCACTATTATCTTAATTTCATCTATATTATATGTCTTGTCTGTAAAATATTACTGAAATATTATCTTTTCGTATATATTTTAGGCAATTTGGATCACGAAGACAAAGGAAAAGAGCAGGATCGCGCTAGATGACGTCATGTTGACGTCAGCCGCGGACGCTGAAGATTTCCAATATTCTTTAAGGTCTGCGGCCCGTAATTTTTTAGGCTCCGAGGATTGTGTGGCCTAGCCCAACTTGCAATTTTTGGTAGTTTTTAGTAAAGTTTCAAGCCAAATTCAGAGGGAGGGTTCTGACGGTGAATTCCAAACAAAATTGGGGCTAATTTTAGAGACTTTTGGCATCTAGCTTCATCTTTCGGCTTCAGATTTGCTAACTCTTCGAACTCAATTTCAGATTACTATTTCATTGCAAAGTATTTCATGAGTAGTTAATTTAGTTGAACATTACATGAGATCATTGAATAACAAGTTTATTTAGTAAATTCTAATCTTGTTATGAATTGCATGTTTTGTTATTTGTTTGACCTTGCCTAGCGGTGAAATTAGATTTATATCAATTAAATGATACTTAGTTGAATTGTCATAGTAGCCAAGTTTAGCAGTGGAACTATTGTGTTGATTCGATTATGTAATTGTTTCATTTTCTTTGAGACTCTAGCGGGTAATCAGAGATAGAACTAGAATTAGGTAAGATCTCTAGCGGTATTATCTGATTAAAACAATTATAATTCACTGTATTGATGCATGTCTAGTAAATGATTATTGGTTGCAACGAGATTCCCTGAACTGTCTCTCATTTATTAATACAAACCTTAGTTATTAAATGTCAACCACTCTCACAAACCCCCTTTTAGGACTAATAGTACAAACCCTGAGACTAGATTACTTTCCCTTTTGTTCGACCCTACTAATCGCTACATCGGTGTTTATTAGGTTTATAAATAAATAATTGCAGTGTAAACGATGACCTGCCACTTTTATATGACAAATCTTTATAATACTACAATATTGAAATAGATTAAGAGAGACACACATATTTTTGTAAGACTGTACGATATTATTTCAGCCGTTAATTTTTATTCATCCTATATTTCGTGTTGCTACATCAATACCAATCTCTTTTGTTTTTTGCAAATCCACAGCCATACTTAGTTAAAAATCAACCGTCTCTTCAAAACTTAACCCACCACTATATAGGTCATCTGTACAAAGTCAACTCCTATGTGAAGCCTGAATAAATCTCATGTCCATACATAAGTGATAAACTTATGCCATAACTTTGGCGCTGCTAAATTCCTATGTGAGCATTTTTCACCTATGGAACCTATTTTTTCATTAGCTATCTAATTTACAAAATGGTGTAGTGTGTACATAAAATAAAAAAATAAAAAAATCTCATATGAATCAGCAGCTATGTATTTAGTACGTTTTGAGTCGACTGATGTAATTTTGGACAGACACTGCCCAACTATGAAATATCTATTAAGTATATTTAGGTTCAAATAACCTTGTTTTTTTCAAGGGAAAATTGCTGAAAACCACCTCTTAGAGGGCGTAATTATCGAAAACCACCCCTTATACATTTTAT
Organism: Sedum album; assembly: GCA_006409495.1. Taxonomy (NCBI): domain Eukaryota; kingdom Viridiplantae; phylum Streptophyta; class Magnoliopsida; order Saxifragales; family Crassulaceae; genus Sedum; species Sedum album. The sequence goes on along the minus strand of QZGG01001069.1, from coordinate 12,957 downwards.
TACCGAAAACCACCCGTTGTTCTTTATTTTTTTGTTGACTGACACCTTTTAACGTTTTCCGTTAAATCAGTGTTAAATCTCCGTTAGATGGTATTAATTAAGGTTAATAAAATTCAATTAATTCAATTAATTCAATTAATTAGGTTAATAAAATTCAATTAATTCAATCCCCAAATCTCAACAGGGATAATTGCCGAAAACCACCTCTTATAGGCCGTAATTGCCGAAATCCACCCGTTATATATTTTATTGCGGAAAACCACCCATTTTTCGTATCTTTTTTCCTGAATGACACCGAGCAGATTTGGCTCAGAAGCTTCTACATGACTAGCTTGGGTCGGTATGCTCGGTTGTCTTGGTTGTCATGCCCAAATTCACTCGAGTTGTCATGCCCAAATGAAGTTTATTCCCAAATGAAGTTCAAATTAGAGTCGAGGTTGTTTCGAGTGACTCGATTCAGGATAAACCCTAATTAAATTTCACCTGGGCATGACAACCTCGATTCAATTAGGGTTTTGGGTTTTGGGAATAAATGCCCAGAAGATTTAAGAAAAGTTTGGGTTATGAGTCGAGGTTGTTTAGAGTGAATTTGGGCATGACAACCTCGATTCAATTAAGGTTTAAACTTCACCTGTAGATTGTATAAAGACAACGGGTGGTTTTCGGCAATAAAATATATAACGGGTGGTTTTCGGCAATTACGGCCTATAAGAGGTGGTTTTCGGCAATTATCCCTGTTTATTTTTCGCGTGATATCACGCGTTTAACTGTGATCTAACGGAAAACGTTAAAATGTGTCAGTCAACAAAAAAGGAACGAACAACGGGTGGTTTTCAGTAATAAAATGTATAAGGGGTGGTTTTCGGTAATTACGCCCTATAAGAGGTGGTTTTCGGCAATTATCCCTTTTTTCAAATATGATAAGCATACCAAAAACACAAGTTGTGTGATTGTACATAACGGAAGGAAGTCAACCACTACATTTCTCATATCTGATGGGTACTAATTAAATAAAACCAAACCAATGAAATAAAACGAACAAATTGATTCCGTTCGGGTCAATATCTGTAAGGGTAAAGCTCTCTAAACTGGGAAAGCAATTGTAGATGAAACTGAACTAAAAGATACATGCCAACTTATACAAACTCTAGCTAAAAGGTCCTTCTTATATGGGTAAAGATCAGAAGAGACATTATATATTATTTATAAGACATGAAGACCAAATATTAACCGTTGATTTGATTAATCTTACGATTTGAGATTAAATTGATTTTTAATAAAAAATTAGGTGGTTACATTTGTTAAATACACGGGCGGTTTAATTCGACAATTATTTTTAGTTTTAATCTCATCCATTAAATTATTAATAATCAGTATTGCCCTTGACGACCAACTACGACTTTTTACTAATGTAGGCAAAGATTGCTATTACCGAAATGGTACAAGAAGGGGAGACGAATACAGTACCGAGAGGGCCACCATGCTAAATTGGATCAAATTTCCTATTTCCAATACTCACAATAAGTTTACAGATGTTGGTTGTGACACACAAGCTGTCATAGGAAGGCCTGGAGAGCATACGTTAAAGCAAATGTGTTGATTTTACTAATGGCCCTGGATATCGATGCAATTGCTCGGAAGTTTGGTAATTACTGGTGGTCAGAATAAATTCTAGCTCAGATCAAGGGCAAATTACTAGATCTGATAGAGGTAGTGAATATTATGGAAAATATACAAAAGTGGACAATGCCTTGATTCATTTTCTATTTTTTGAAAGCGTGACATATGTGCTCACTACACAATTCTTGGTAAACCGCAACAAAATGTAATATTTCTTCAATAGTAATAGTCAGGAGTATGATGAATAACTCATCATTACTTGTATCATTGTCGATTTATGAATTATTGATTTTATTTATAGGTTGAATAGGGTTCCTAGTAAAGTAGTTCTTAAGACTCCTTTTTGGATTGTGGGCAAGAAGAAACCTAATCTAAGATACTTTCATGTATGAGTCTGTCAGACAGAAGTATATATATGTTATCCATATGAAAGGAAATTGCATCTTAAAATCATAATTGGACTTTTATTGGATATCCTGAAAAAATTAAAGAGTTTAGGTTTTTCTGTCGTAACCATATGAATAGGGGAAACTTAAAAATATTAAGTTTATTAACGATGTTAGTGAACGTTTAGAACCACGCACATTATATTTTAGAGAAGATATGGTGTCTTATCATACACCAATATCATCTTTTGAAGTTGTTGCTCCCCGTAAGTCAAGTCATTTTACCTCTGATAATTAGACATATTCGTCTAAGAGTAATTGAACGTACTAATGACTTAAATAACAACATGTACCCGATGTACCACCTCATGAAGATATTTCTAATGAATCAAATGAAGACATTCCTGTGTGTCGATTATATTTTACTTGCTACAAATGATCTTGGTTTATTACAAATACCTATAATTTTTTCTCTTCTATTTTATATATAAAAAAGGGTGATGCATCAACTGTGATCGGAATAAAAATATTCGAAATAGATCACATGGATTGATAAGACTGTCTCAAAATATCTTTATCAATAAAATTTTGGAGAGATCTTGAATAGATAAATATTTTAAAGTGTATTTTAAATTCAGGAGGGAGACAAGTACAGTCTTATGCAATGTCCTAAAAATAAACTGGACCGGAGAGAAATAGTTTTTTATGCATAAGATGTTGAGAGTTTGATGTGTGCCTAAATACGTACCAAACAAAACATCACTTATAAGAGATCAGACCATATCCAAGTGCTGGATAAGCAAAAACGGTTTGTCGTTGCCGCATCTACTATGGGAGTTGAATTTATAACGTGTTTTATGGCCACATATCATGAATCATGATTGGTGAACTATATTTCATGACTTGGATTAGTCGACAACATTGATAAGTCGCTGAAAATTTATTGTGATAATGTTGTAGCACAGTTTTTCTCAAAGAACAAGTCTACAAGTGGAGAACGGAAACTTGAAATATCTTGTCGTTAAAGAAGACGTTTCAGAATAGAAAGTATCTACTGAACATAATGATACTAACCTAATGGCTGTAAACTCATTAACCAAAGGATTGGCACCAAAATATTTACCTAGTATGTCGAAAGGATGAGCTCAACTAATGGTCGCAAAACAATTAAATATCATGTACTTTGTTTATTATGCAATTGAAACGATATGAGCTCCACTATTTTTTTACAATTATGTATCTTTAATATTTTGAAAAGTGCATACATAAAGGCTTATATTAATATGTTTTGGCTAAAATGACATTATGCGGACCATTTGGTAAATCTCGTGATGAATTTTGTTAAGTTTGAAATTATTAAAGTGTTACATGGAAGGGATTATGTAGAAAAAATTTACGTATTACCGCGATGATCTTAATTAATTTCTTACCTTTAAATTTTCTGTTTGAATCATATTATGAATAAGTATTGATTTTGTGATTTTCGGGTGAAGTGGAGGATTGTAAGATTATTCTTATTAATCTTATTTTATGACCCAATGAATCATAAAATGTATAATGACACTTGCTAATTTATTTTGTTGAACTTAATATTTCGACATGCCTTTTAAGATAAAAGCATAATCGGTGTTATTTAATGCTGTTATATGTATTTAACAGCATTGTGTTCGAAAACGCTGTTGAATGTAGGTTTACAATGGCGCTTTATCATATCAATATTTAGTAGGTATAAATTTTATAACAACGCCTAATATTAGGCGCTGTTGAATAATAACTTGTACTAGTGACCCTTCGCATTGAAGGAAAGTGACTTATGAACATATTTAAATCGAGATATAAAACAATGTTTATTAAATACTCACCATCAACTATTTGTATCAAGAATATAAAGATTCGGAGGGAGGAATGAAGTTTCAAAATTAAGGATTACATTACACTACAAGGTACGCTTCGTTTCTGTCACGACCCAAAATACAGATCAAGACCGGCGCTCAACAAACATACTAAGCTAGCCTCTTATTCAATAACTAACAAAATATTCTAAACAACGGAAATTTAATAAAATAAGGAAAATTGTAATAAAATCAAGTACAACGGAGCGTCTAGAAAGAAATAACTGAAGTAAAAATACTGAAACTAGTGGACGCTAGCTGGATGGCACCGTACTGAAAATAAATGACTCGTAGCGTAGGCAGGTGATGTCACCCTCCACCACTGCCTCACTTATCTGAAAAATAGCGTGGAATAATAACGGATGAGTCAAATTGACTCAGTGAATAAATAACATGTCTATTAACGTATTCATATAATTTATCAATTTCATTTTCATATATCATATTCATTTTCTTATAAGTATGCATGTATGCATGAGTGTATGAATGCACCAGATGTACCGGATATAACCAGATATACTTTGTAGTCGTCACTGCTGGTCCGGACGCCAGATGTACAATTGCGGCTCAACCGCTCTTTTCATCCTATCCATGCTCATGTCGTGAATACAATGATGCATAAATTTTATAAATAATAATAGCCAGATATTTCATATATCATTTATATACGTTAACGTACGTAGTCATCATTACCAGATGAGAACGGGGGATTAATATACTTTTTAATACTACGTTACTACCCACATAATAATATATAATATAAATAAACATGCTATTTACTCACCTACTGCAAATCCCCTACCCAAAAGCACAAAATAATCACTGCTCAATCAAATCTAACGTCTGTGGCACTTCCTGCAATTTTCACATATCAATATTTCAATCCATGAAATGATGCATCATCCAACTCAATGAGGACTTCAATTTCTATACGCCATAGTTTAAATCTATTATTGTAATCACACTATTTCCATCTATTATGTCACACATTTCATAATATGCTGCGCTTAGTTTAATTGAAGACACAATGAGGACTTTCGTAACATCGATACGTGAAGCACTGGATGAATATTACTTAACTCCGGAGGTAGCGCGAGTCTGTAAGCAACTTTTCCAATACGTTTTAGAATTTCAAAAGGGCCACTAAAACGAGGACTGAGCTTTCCCTTCTTTTTGAATCTCACAACACCTTTCATAGGTGAGACTCTAAAAAAACATGATCTCCAACAGTGAATTCCAACTCTCTACGTTTCGGATCTGCATAAGACTTTTGGCGACTCTGCGCAGCTAACAATCTCTCCTTAATCTTTTGGACATTTTCATTTGCTTCTTGCACTAAGTCAGGACCCACTAATTTGCTCTCGCGCAACTCAAACCATCCGACAGGTGATCTGCATCTCCTACCATACAAAGCCTCAAATGGAGCCATCTGAATACTGGAATGATAACTGTTGTTGTATGCAAACTCCATCAAAGGTGTGTATCGATCCCAACTGCCTCTAAAATCCATGACATATGCTCTCAACATATCTTCCAAGGTCTGAATCGTCCTTTCAGATTGTCCGCCTGTCTGAGGGTGAAATGTAGTACTCATATGCAACTTCGTTCCCAAGGCTTCCTGCATCGATCTCCAAAATCTAGAGGTGAACTGCGATCTTCGGTCTGAAATAATAGATACTGGTACTCCATGAAGACGCACAATCTCATCAATGTAAACATGCGCATACTGCTCTGAAGAATAACTAGTCTTTACAGGGATAAAGTGTGCCGACTTGGTAAATCTGTCCACTATCACCCATACCGAGTCAAAACCCTTGCTAGTACGTGGAAGACCTGTAACAAACTAGACACAAATGTAAACTTTAAATTAGTTAAATGTAAACTTCGAATTAGTCTAAGTTATTATTAGATAAATAAAATTAGTTATAAATTTGAATTTTATTTCCAAAAATGAGGAATAATATCATGGTGAAGAAATCAATGACTATCTCTTTTATCAAAATTTTGTTGCAGACTTAGCATAATATCATCAAAATATGTCAAAGGGCAAGACGTGTACATTTAATATTATTTGTGAATTAGTAAGATCAAAGTTAAAATAGAATCTAACTACAAATATAAAATTGGAAGGAGATACAACAAATGATGCTACTGTAAGAACTGAATGTGCGGCTGAGCAAACTGTGGCTTTATTGAAAGATGTATATTCCAGAAGATCAAATATCGAGAAGATATGGCAGTGCAGATTCACACGAATATCTTGGAGTCTTGATGAGATATGATTCAGATATTGTCCAACCATAAATTGAAAACGCAATCCCAAAATTATAGAAATAGTATATCTAAGAAATATTCAAATTAAGTGTTTGTTAGAAAATTTTAGGGATTTATCTAACAAAGATTTTTAGGGATTGGCGAATTATGAACTTACAGTGAAAATCTCTCTGTAAAGTTCTTGACTTTATTGATTTGTATGTGAACCGAATTCATGCTTATATAGTGATATTTACATTACAGATCCAACATTTCAGCCTTAAACTATGCCAGTAATATTTTGATGTTAATGCAGATATTCTAAACTAATGATGCTTTTGATTTTGCTGTTGACTGTATCTCTGATTGGGTTCTTTGATTGATTCTGTCTATCACCCCCGGCAAACTAGAGAGTCTTAGATGAACTAGTTTGTAGCAGAGAGTTTTGTGTCGATGTCGGTGCAATGGCTTTGTCACTAGGTCTGGTGGTTGATATACTGAGGGAATAAAATGTACCTGATGACTTCCAGATGCTACCTTTTCTCGAACAAAGTGATAATCTAACTCAATATTTTTGTACGAGCGTGAAAAACGGGATTGGATGCCATATAAGTGGCACTTAAATCATCACAATGCAGATCAATAGGGTACTGAATATTGGCACCAAACTCATATAGAAGTGAATAAGTGGGTTGCTTTTTAGAGCACCAAGACACAGATTAGTACCAATATAAATGAGATATCCTGTAACAGAATGATTCTGCCACTAGTTAAGTCCCAACCAGATATCACCAAGATATCAAGGATGAGGTAAATCCAGACCAGAAGAAGGTGAATAGAAGGCCCCTTCGAGGTGGAGGATTTGGTTTGATCGGAAAAGAGGGTGAGGAGACAGATTAGGGTTTTGGAAAGGAATTATGTAATTGATTGATTCATCAGAAGGCACTCAACGTGCTTACAAAGTAGAGTTGAACCGTAAATAAAATTTAAACCAAATCAAAATTAAACTAATATTTGTAATTGAACCAAAAAGATCCTGAAGTAATCCTGTGACAATACTCCCCTGCCAAGACCATCCTTGTCCCCAAGGATGAAAATCAGAGCATTTGATGCTGAAGTTGATGTTGAAATCCAATGAAGCATGATTGGCAGATAGATAACTTGTGATCTTCATGTTGGTTGCATGATCTTTAGTAAATGTTCCATCATCTGAAATTTGATTTGCTAAAGGCTTCACTATCATTTCCTGATCATGTCCTCCAATTAGATAACTCTTGATCAATATGACTTCCAAATCATCATATCTTAACACTTTAACTGGACTCCTTAATCCTTGTAGATAGCATGTAACTCCTCTTTCAACCAAAAGCCCAGAATAATGATTTGCACATTCAACAACATCATTTGATAAAACATCCATAATCCATGTTATCTTTGCTAGCTCCGTTTCGAATTGCCGTCCCAAATATCTGGTGATATACATTCGAAAGTTATGGTCACCGCGATTTATTTCCGTGCAACAACCTCCACAAATTGCAATACCCCTGACTATAATGAACCAAGCTTCAACTGGAGGCCAAGTAGGACTTGTTTCAACCTTTTCATTCAACCATTTAGCCCTCCGAAGTGCATGCATAAAGTCACATCCTTTTGTCACTTTATTCTTCGCCGCATATTTCTCTGAACTTACACTAATTGCACACAAATTTTGAACATCACCCATAGTAAAATCATCACCCTTTAAGGTGCAATAATGCCACATTTTTGATAGAATTAAACGGACATCAGGAGGTACTTCCCTAACCTCAGAGCCACAAAGCATCCAAAATTCACCTTGCTTGAGCAACCTATCCATTATCATTGTATCTACTCAAGTCTCAAATCACATGAAATTAGACGTTCACAATAATGATTCATATCAAAAGAGGCATTTGACTGCTCGTTGTCACATATCAAAAACAGAGATGTGCAAAGTGCCATGGCCACGGTCTTATTATGCATGGACCTACCAAGCTCTCCCCATAGAACTTCCAATCTGATGCACATTTTGCTCTTGTAAGAATTCTCAGTTCCTTTGGGCGGTTTCAATGATGGCCTTGTAAAAGCAGAATCAATTTCGACTACCCGAGATATCAAGTGAGTAATTGGAATCGAGTGAGCATCCCTAAAGTAACAGCAAACCAGAAATTCATACTTCATTAAACTCCACATGCCACCACTTTGGACAGAAGAGAGAGCTAAATCGTGATAAGTTGTGCAACCCAAATGGCCACCATATATATCATTATCCAGTACAACTTTCGAATCTTGTGATTTCCATATATTTAACATTTCGTCAAGTGGATTTGTAGGAGGTAAATGGAAATTCAGCTTCTCTTGACCCTTTTGTCGGACCCCTTGAATGAGAAAGTTACAATAATAACTTGATCTGGATTCTTCTTCATAGTCCTTCATTACAAGGCATGAGTAGCCAACAACCTTTCTTGTTTTGTAAATACTCACTGCATTATCTGTACACAATGAAAAGTAAAACCTCGCAGATGAGCCCTTCTCGCCATAGCTGACAATTCCAGCCTCATTACAATTGCAAGAAACAGTAAAATCTCTTAGTTCAATTTTAAATAAGAACCACTCCTCGTGACCATTACTCTTTCTCTCTTTGAACTTAAAAGGCTTTTGCAAATAATCAAGGCGATAAACGATAAAGTTGTCACGCATAATTCGAACCTTGACACTACGTAATTCAGGAGTAGAAGCATAATTTGAAACAAAGCTATGATCATTACAAGCCATTCTAACCAAAATTTCAGCAGAGTCACTTGTTTCCGTCTCCATTAGTTGATTCATTTGGATTGAAGAGAGCACTGAAATTTTACAGCGCCAACTGCCACAACAAATAACATCTCCTACCAAATTATAACCATGCATTTCAGTTCCATTTAAGATTCGATCCGGAGGTTTTGCAGGCGGTAAAGAAAAACTTAACATGTCATTTTCATTTTGTCGAACACCTTGGGCGCAGCTATTGTCAATATTACTTAGGGCCACCAACTCATTTTTGTAATCCTTCTTTTCATTTTCCTCAGAGTTTCCCTCATTATAGAATAAAGGTGATAAAAAATCAACTGAGATACACTCGGTTGTTACCTTTGGTTGCACTTCCATGCTGACTTCAAATTCTTCTAATACACCATCCTCATCATCTAAACCTTCAAGCACTCTTGCCCTTGGTATTTCGGCTATAAACTCAACTTCATTTTGAATGCCAGACTCGAAATCCATCAAATGGAACTGATGGTTGGGGATTTCAGATTGAGTTTGCTTTTGAGAGATTAGGTTAAGAAGCATGGCTTTGATGTCAGATATCTCACTTTTGAGCATTTGAGAAAGCTCTTCATCTTGATTACGGAACTCCTCTAGTTCTCGACTGATCTCAATTAAAGTTTCGTTCATGGATTGAGTCATTGAGATTAGGTCACCAGAAAAGCCAAATCTGATACCAATGTAACAGAATGATTCTGCCACTAGTTAAGTCCCGACCAGATATCACCAAGATATCAAGGATGAGGTAAATCCAGACCAGAAGAGGGTGAATAGAAGGCCCCTTCGAGGTGGAGGATTTGGTTTGATCGGAAAAGAGGGTGAGGAGACAGATTAGGGTTTTGGAAAGGAATTATGTAATTGATTGATTCATCAGAAGGCACTCAACGTGCTTACAAAGTAGAGTTGAACCGTAAATAAAATTTAAACCAAATCAAAATTAAACTAATATTTGTAACTGAACCAAAAAGATCCTGAAGTAATCCTGTGACATATCCAGATTGAGAGCGACGAGACTCCAAATATCCTGCCCAATCATCATCCAAGTAAGCTGTTATAGACTATAGAGATCGGGTGATTCTGTGGTGTGAAAAGCAACCCATAATGAATAGTACCTTTCACATACCGCAATATCCGTTTTGCATCAGTTAGATGTGGAGTTTATGGTTGACTCATAAATTGAGAAATGTAGTTAACTGCATAAGCGACGTCCGGTCGAGTTATTTTCAAATACTGCATGGATTACGAAATAAAGTTGGATTTACTAAGAGTGTGCCATCGCTGGAGTTGAGTTTGGTCTTTGACATCATTGGAGTGTTAATCGACTGACATTCCAGAAGGCCATATTTGGTTAAGATGTCATGTGCGTAGTTCAATTGTTTAATAATTAATCCATCTGTTTTAAATGTAATCTGAAGTCCGAGAGAATAATTGAGAGGACCTAAATCCTTGATGTGGAAATCGTTACTCAGCATGTCAATGAAGCAGGATAGAAGAGCTTCAATTATAGCCGTTACGATAATATCATCAACGTATAATAAAAAGTAAATAGTCTCGCCACCATGTTATAGATGAACAAAGATGAGTCTGCCTTGCTAAGACGAAATCCGATTCCTAATAAGAAGTGACTTATTCGTTCTTACCATGCTCTTGGTGCTTGTTTAAGACTGTACAATGACTTGAGCAATTTGCAAACATGTGTTGGTCGAGAAGAATCAACAAAACTTGGAGGTTGGCTCATGTAAACATCTTCTTGTAAGAAACCGTGCAAGAAAGCATTCTTTACATCTAGTTGTCGGAAAGACCATTTTTGAGATACGGCATGACATAAAACAGTTCGAATAGTTGCAAGCTTAATAACTGGACTATAAGTTTCTCCATAATCAATTCCATGTTACTGATAAAATCTTTGGCAACCAATCATACTTTGTACTGCTCCACTGAACCTTCTAGTTTTCTCTTAATTCAAAATACCCATTTACAACTGACAACATGCTAAGTTTGAGAATGAGGAACAAGAGTCCAAGTCTGATTTTTCAACAGCGTAATTTCTTCGGTCATTGCTGATCGCCATAATGGATCTTTCGAAGCTTGAGTGTAGCAGGTTGGCTCAATTGAATTTACGACTGAAAGTAGTGCCTTTGGGACGGGATATGAAACAGTTCCATCTGTTCGGATGCGTCGTTGAACAATATCGTCTTGAAGTCGAGTGTGAGGCCGAGATTTGAAACTGAAGTTGTTGTTACAGAGACTTGATTTGTTGCTTGAGACAAATCATTGAGAGTGGCAAAAGCGGGGAGATCTGAATCAAGTTCAGTGAAAGATGGAGCCTCTGCACCGAAATACATCATCAGAGTAGATCAGAGCTCAAGTTAGTACTTAGACACAAGAGCCAAAGAACCTGCTGAAGGTTGATGTTTCACAAAAGCGGATATAGACACAAATATGTCCTAGTTGTCCGCGAGAAGGCCATAGATTTAGGAGAGCACTATAGAGTACATGTCCTAGCTATCCGGGAGGAAGCCAAAACTTTGGGAGAAAACAGTAGAGGACGAAATAATGTTTGGGAGAATAGAGACTGCTGTGACAAGCCATATAGCGGGAGTTCTACATCGAGAAAATCTAAGGGCGCATTGAGACGAGTCGGTGGTAGAAGGGTTTGAAGAGGGAGTCTTGCAAGTTTGTACTTCATTTCCGATCGTTACTGGTGGATTGCTGCTTGTTGGAGTTTGAATTACCCGCACACGTACATACACATTATCCCAAAGTCGGTTACCAAATATATGTGCCATTTATTTAATTTCAATATTTTTATTCAGTCGAAACACATTCGAAATTTAATAAAGTATTTCCTCAAACGGTCATAACAACAACTTAAACAAATTCTATCGCGGACAATAAACCTACAATTATGTATTTGACAAAACATATATGATGGTTTTCACAAGAATAGACAATAACTTTTGAAGTTAAAAAAGAGACACAAGGCAAAAGCAAGACCATATTGTAAATGATTGGTAGTTAGTGAAGAGAAAATTAAAAATATAATCTCAAATTCTTCGTGCTTTATAAAAATAACAAATAGTCATCTCTTGTGTAGGATGAAGTTCTAGGAGGACATCTAATCTTATGTAAGACGGTGAGACATAATCTCCACCGTTGATTATTAATAATCTAACGGATGTAATTTAATCAAAAAAATAACCGTCAAATCCAACCGTCCGGGATTTTTGCAAATCCAACCGCTGATTAATTAAAAACCAATTTTAATCTCAACTATTAGATTAATCAAATCAACGGCTGAGATTATGTCCTTCCGTTTTACAATATTTATTTGTCCTCCATGATCCTAACTCCTCCTCTTGTGTATTACATATGTAACTAATATTTTAGTATATAATCACATACACCCTCAAAAATACGTAAAAGACGAATTATATTATAAAAATCTTTAATAAATCCACCGAGTCTTAATGTTCTAAAATAACGATCTCCGTTGCATGATTTTCGCAATTGAATGATGCTTTCTGTTGCCTGAACTTTTGCAGCATCAAAATCAAAATTATCCCATAAATATTTTGCGATCAACATATTTTTCTTCACATCGTAGCATGTAGCATTGCAATTTATTAGAAGACTTTTTGCATGATCCGTTCTTGACCTTTTTATACTTTCCTCTATTACGTTGATGAATGCAGAAGCATTGTTAATTGTCTTGTCTACAGATATATGACCGACAGTAAGTATAGATGCATCCGCACTTCGAGCATCAGAGTACATAATTGTTTTACAAAATTCAACATCGTGTTTTATTGTTTCACAAATGTTGTTAATATTTGAGTTGTTTGAAACAACAAAGTGAGAAGTCGTTGAGATGTAAGTTATGAAAATAAATCCAACATAATATAGAGAAATACAGTGAGAAACCATGATTTTATGTAAATTATATTCTTCATGAATTTAATAGATAGTCCTCCAATATATAG
>QZGG01001068.1:0-81981 GCA_006409495.1 Sedum album | reverse complement strand
CTCCATGGGTGGAAGCTGGGACGAGTGTTTTGAAGTTAGTGGCCAGTCGGATGAAAGCCATTTATTTGAAAGGCGTCATTTGGAGCCTATTTATGATACATTTCTTTGCCCTCTGACGAAGCTAGTTATGCGAGATCCTGTTACCTTAGAGACCGGCCAAACGTTTGAGCGAGAGGCTATAGAAAAGTGGATCAGGGAATGTAAGGATAGTGGGAAGAAGCTAGTTTGTCCTTTGACTCTAAAAGAATTGAAGAGCACAGAATTGAATCCGAGCTTAGCTTTGAGAAGTACGATTGAACAGTGGACCAAAAGAAATGAAGCCATTCAACTAGAGATCGCATGTGGCACACTATCTATGAGCAGTTCAGAGACAGATGTTATCCAGGTGCTTAAGTATGTCCAGCAGTTTTGTCAAAAAAGCCAATCGAATAGGTCTGTGGTGCGCAATGCTGAGATGATTCCAAAGATTGTTGACCAACTGAAAAGCAGTAGCCTTAGGGTTCGCTGTAAAGCTCTCGAGACCCTTCGAGTCGTATCTAAAGACGACGATGACAATAAGGTAACTGGCTAACTGCAGTAGGAGGTTAAAAAATTAAATAAAATAGCAGACATGGATAAGATAACGTGTTTCATTAATGTATTTTGTTTGCATTGTTATAGGAAATATTGGCACAGGGAGACACTGTTCGAACAATTGTTAAGCATCTGTGGCATGAGCTTTCAAGGGAAAGAGCTGAAGCAGTCTCCCTGTTGTATGAACTTTCCATGTCAGTAGTCTTGTGTGAAAAAATTGGCTCAGTCAATGGGGCAGTTTTGATCTTGGTTGGAATGACAAGCAGCCATTCAGAGAATGTACTAACTCGTGAGATGGCTGAAAAGACACTGGAGAATTTAGAGAAGTGTGAGAGTAATGTAAGACAAATGGCTGAATGTGGCAGACTACAGCCTCTTCTGACTCTGATCCTAGAAGGTAAATTGCTTATTATTTTTCAAAAACTCGGGATTCCCATCTAGTTTAAATGAATTACTTTAGAATATGGGGAGGCTGGCACTTATGTATAGTTTTTATACGTACGTAGATTTATCAAATTCATAGAATCAGATGTAAAAATATTGTCATCCTGAAATTTAGAGGCATTCCTGCTGATGATCTTGCAGCACATTCTTTTCTCTTACATGAATTTGGAACTTTTGAACTATTCCAGATGACGGGCACTTTTGTTTGCATTCTCCTCCGATTCAAGGCTTGAGAAATGGACTTTGTCAGCGATTTGGATTATCATTTTTACTAATGTAGATCATCTATGTTATATTAGGTTTTCACGTATGGATGATAAGAATGTACCTCTTTTGTGCTAAGTGTTAGTAACTTCGTTCGTATCACATTTTTTGGAAATTGCAGGTTCCCCTGAAACCAAGCTCTCCATGACTGCATACCTTGGGGAGTTGGTTATTAGCAATGAAGTAAAAGTCTTGGTTGCTAGGACTGTTGGCTTGTCGTTGATAGACATCTTGAAAAGTGGTAATATGAAGTCGAGAGAAGCTGCCCTAAGATCGTTAAACCAAATTTCATCATATGAAACAAGCGCAAGGATATTAATAGAGGCTGGTATACTACCTCCTCTTGTCAAAGACCTCTTCACTGTTGGCCCCAATCAGCTTCCCATGCGGTTGAAGGAGGTTGCTGCAACTATTCTCGCCAATATTGTTAAATTCGGCCATGACTTTGATAAGATACCAGTTGGACCTGGTCGTCATACTCTGGTATCTGAAGACACTGTTCACAACTTATTGCATCTTATCAGTAATACTGGCCCGGCGATCGGACGCAAGCTTCTCCAGGTTCTTGAAGGCCTAACCAGTTCGGCTTCCACTACGAAGAGTGTTGTTGCTGCAATCAGTAGTTCTGGTGCAGTGCCAAGTCTGGTTCAGTTTATTCAAGCTCCACCGAAGCAATTTTGTCTAGCTTCTGTGAAGCTCCTACAGAATATCTCGCCATACATGGGTCAAGAACTGGCTGAATGCCTACGAGGCACGTCAGGTCCACTAAGCAGTCTGGTACACGTTATAACAGAAGATATTGGAGTCACTGAAGAGCAAGCTGTGGCTGTTGGCCTTTTGGCCGATCTTCCAGAAAGGGAATTGGGCCTTACCAGGCAGTTGTTAGATGATGGAGCCTTTCAACGTGTAATTTCAAGAATTTTCAGGATCCGGCAGGGTGAGACTAGAGGCAATCGCTTTGTGACTCCATATTTAGAAGGGCTTGTCCGGTTTCTTGCAAGAGTGACATTTGTCTTGTCAGAAGAGACTGATGCAATTTCAATCTGTCGTGAAAATAATGTTGCAGGAATGTTCACCGACCTATTGCAGTCAAATGGACTAGACAATATACAATTGGTTTCTGCTAGGGCTTTAGAAAATATGTCTCAAGAAACAATAAAACTGACAGAGTTGCCTGAGCAGCGGGCTCCTGGATTTTGCGGAGCTATCTTTCCCTGCTTTAGCAAACAGGTTGTAATAAGTGGACAGTGTCAGATTCATCGCGGTACGTGCTCTTTAAAAGAAACTTTCTGTATCTTAGACGGGCAAGCTTTTGAGAGGCTTGTAGCACTTCTGGATCACCCAAACGAGAGGGTGGTAGAGGCGTCACTGAATGCATTATGCACTTTGCTTAAGGATAATGTGGACATTGTAAAAGCTGTCAGTGTGTTCATCGATGGGGAGGCGATTCATCCCATTCTCAACGTGCTGCTTCAAAGACGGAACTTGCGGGGGAAGGCTGTATGGGCGATTGAAAGATTTTTAAGAACAGAGGATATTGCCATCACAGTTTCAGAAGAACCAAACATAATTACGGAGCTGGTTGATGCCTTCCAGCATGGAGACACTCAGACTAGACAGATTGCTGAGCGTGCCCTGAAACATGTTGACAGAATACCAAGCTTTTCGGGTATATTCCCTAAGAAGAACTAAGGCAGCATATGAAGGTGATCTAAACACAATACTCAAGATGAGGGTCATTTCGTTTTCTGATGGAGACGGAGCCTAAGAAACATCCGGTAAATATTGTTGCGTACAGAATATACACACCACTATAAATCTGCGAACTGTGATTGGGGATATTTTTACTTTGCATTACAAAATAATTGGTTCCATTGCCATTCTTATTGTGTGCATCAATAGGTTTGATTATGCCAGCATGTATTTGATATAGATTTTGAAGTTGTAAAGAAGGCCATCTCTTAATGCCAGTCAGCAACGTCGCAGAAAAAACCAGCTAATCAAATTCAGATCATGAAAATATTACAAAACTTCAAGTAAACCAATAGTTGCTCTGAAGTTGAATTGTAGAGCAGGTTAGGCTTTCACATGAAGTAACTAAGGGACTCTTTCCTCCTTGATCCACCTTCACCATATATCTCATTCCATTGTTTTAGCTCAGACATGCTAACCGACTGCGATGAAACACTTGCACACACCTGAAAAATCAAGACAATAATTAACTGCATAGCATATTTTATATTGCGTACAAAATAACTGTCTTCTCCATATTACCCTTTCATGTGCTCGTTTGAAGTCTTCCATATTTAGAGGTCGCACATCCTCGCCTCCCCTCAGTGTAGGTGGCGGTCTACCTTCTGCTGCTGCCACATCACGTTCCTGTATTAAAAATCCACAAATTTAAGAAACTGTAGCATGGGAGTTATTATCTATATGTTTCTAAAACATGGCATATATCAGCAGAGTCAATACTAACCTTTTTTTCCTTCTCTAATATCTCTCTAATTGGGCCATGGGCAGCCGCTACGCACAAATTCTGTAACACAGATATAGAGATAAGTGTGAAACAAACTCATAAGTGTGAATAATGCAGTCACCTAAACGCACCTTAATATCACTTCCAGAATATCCATCAGTCATACTAGCAATTGCCTCCAAGTCAACAGTGGGAGACAATTCCTCTTTTGCTAATATAACTTTAAGAATTTTAGCCCTGGTTGCTGCATCTGGCAGATCCACCATTAATCTACATACAAACAATTCAATAATTTGAACTTTGAGGGAAACCAACAAGTATGATTCGCTAATGTCCTCAAAATGAAATACCACAAGGAGATGATGCTGCCAGCTTCAACAAATTCATACCTACGTGGGAGCCTTCGGATAACGGCCTCGTCCAGATCAAATGGTCTATTTGTCGCTGCAAGTACTAGAACACGCTCAGTATCTTTTGTCCGCAAACCATCCCAATTCACCATAAATTCATTTTTCATTTTCCGCATGGCCTCAAGCTCTCCAGGATTTTCTCTTCGACCCAACATGCTGTCAACCTTCACGAGAATACAAAAAAATCCAATTGCAATCTCCTGATCCTAGACAATGACAGAATCTGGACAAAAAATTCATACAACTTACCTCATCAACAAAAACAACACTAGGCGCCATCTTACTTGCAAGAGAAAATACAGCTTTCACGTATTTTTCACCTTCACCAAACCACTGCGGATAAATACAACAAACTATTGTAAATTTTTGATGCCCTGGTAGCCCTGCAAATTTAGACAAATGGCTAGTCTCACTTTTGATGTGATGCTTGACATGGATATATTGATGAAATTTGCTCCAGCTTCAGTAGCTACAGCCTTTGCAAGCATTGTCTTCCCAGTTCCAGGAGGGCCAAATAATAGAATCCCTTTGCAGGGCTTCACACGAAATCAAAATGGAAAACAAATGATAAATAAGAATAAATATCATCTTCAATTGGACAAATAGCTCACCCAGTGTGGCAGACCTGCACAACCAGCTTTTATAAATAGTCTTTCAACATTATTTCAATCTCATGAAAGTAGTGGCCCAGTTCTTATTATACGAAATTTAGTTCCATTTCCAAAATGATATAATAAGAGAGCCTCTGCATGATACTTTTTTGTTTTTGGATAGGCCACCCAAAATTTTGCAGAACAAACATTTCTTGTTAGCACTGACCGCAGTGTACTATTACTGTTGTTAATACTGAGACGCAAAAAAGGGAACAAAAGCTATAAGTCAAAGATTCAGATGTATTGGGCAATACTGTTCAATACAGATTGACCATGTTACCTTTGTAAGTTGACCTTTGCAAAATAGTTCCGGTCTCTGCAAAGGAAGCATAACCAATTCCTTCAAGGTATCCTTCACCTTTTCAAGTGCCCCTATATCATCAAATGTAACTCCAATATCACTTGGAGGTATTACATCGGCTAATAGCTTCTTTTCGAACTCATTTTCAGTGACAACATCCTGAGAAGGCCCATCCATGGATTGTAGATATTATTTATTAAACAGATGAAGAACATCAAAAGATTGGCATAATGGAAGTCAGAAATCCTCTAAAAAATTACTTGCAATGACTTCTTCAAGCTCTTGGAGTCATTCTGGACATCATGAAGAATCCCGATACCATTCAGGATGCTGCAAAAGAAGAAATACTCACGCGCCAGGGGAACTATGTCATCCATAGGCAATCACAGATGAATGACCGATGAATGAGTGAAGGGAAATATATGAATTACCTCTGGCACGACATAACTATCTTTTCATTGGAATCAGCATTAGGATTCAGCATTAAGTGGTTGCTCAGGGCCAAACCCACCACCTTCTCTGCAGCTGCATGAGCAGAAGAAATACCAACGGTCAGACTCAAATGATTTTCTAAAATTCATCCAATGAACAAACGCGTACTTTCTGCAGTTAGCATGTGATCCTTTATATTTAAAGTCTCCAGTCCATCACATTCCACATTAATTCGGTTCAAGACCTGCAAAATCATGTCTCTTTCAGATATAACGTCTCAATTTTTTTATCAAAAGTAAGACATTTCAAGACTTACTAAATACACCCTTCTGAGTAGAAGCATGTGACCCTTTACATATTTAAGTCACCAAATGATAAAACAGCATATGTTCAATCTAGAATCTTACAGTGCGCAGACAATTCAAATTCCCTTTAATTTTTAGAGTCTCGGCATCCCTATCCAAGTGCTGCTTCCAGCTTACAAGTAGTGCTTCATCCTGCATAGAATAAACCATGAGATCATGAATAAATCTGGTCATGCAGATATTATCTAAATTTCTGTTCTGTTTAACACAAAGTATTAACTATCCAAACCTGTGGAATTTGAATTACTACTTTGTTGGGAAACAGCTTGGCCAAGAGATTTGTTGAATTTGGAACCTCCTTACATCTTTCATTTGGCTTTCCAAAACTATCCTGAGATGTCTAATAATGATGAAAAAGACAAACAAAAGAATGCTTCAGTTTATGTGTGGATGAACTACAAAGGCCATTTTTCATGAACTGAGAGTACCTACCGGGAAAGCCAAGTCAAGACGAGCTGTCTGGTTACTACCGAGTTTTGTAATAAGCAGACCACCAGGTCCAGGATGCGTCTGCAGGTCATACAATTGAAGATTGGTTTGCGTATAATATAAAATATTGATGACGATGAGTGATGACTTATTTTAACGACAATTCTCAAAATCTTAAGAACTTAATACAATTAAATAAGAGATTTACGAGAATCAACGTTTTTTAACGATAATTTTGACTATACATGTTGATGAATAGAAAATGTTATAATTAACCAAGCTTCATATTTTAAATATATATCTTAAAACGATATTTGTTTCTGGGGAGCAAAACAGTCACTAACAAACAGTCCACATCTTATTTACTCAACAGATTTTATTTTCATTACTGTAAGTTAGATAATCTCTGCTGTTTTATGCAAAGCTTCACAATATTAATTGTTATAGCTTCTGTGACTTCTTTTCAGGATCGATGTCCGTTCATATATTTGACATAGATAACAAAATGTGGTTGACAATGAATATACACATTCATGGATAAACAATGCCTATTTACCTTTTCCTCGCGATTGTCGTTTTGACAATGTGAACCGATAACGACAATGTTATCCGGGAGCTTTTCAAGCTTGGTTTTAAATGTGTTGTATGAGTCGCGATTTCCAACAATAGACTTCTCTACATCCTTCACAAACAAGATAAAAGGAGAACTGCTCTCGTTGTATACAATCTGAACAAGATTAAAATATATTTATGGAATGGACTGCCTTTGAAGTTAGAACATTGGATTTACAAAATATCTGAATAATAACTAACTGATACCTCAAATAATGTGTTTAAAAGTAACTTTTCCAGATCACCGTCTGCAATAGTCTCCAAATGAAGATTGCTAGCTAGCATACAAATGGAGACATCAGGCATGTATAAACCAACAACCAGAGTGTCTTATGAGCAATAAAACACCGATAATCACTGGAATGACTTGTAAGGACAGTTTGGGACTTACTACTGCAGAAATAACCATGGCTTGGTTCACATAGACCACCGAGGTCAACTCCCTCGATTAGCGGTTTGTCAAACCGTACACCAACTTTGGCAAATGGATTATCTTTAAAGAGTAAGAGCACCTTACCGCGAGCTCCATTTGATGGTCCCCTAAATTCGAGAGAATTTATAACATCTAAATTACTCATAATCATGTGCAGATTCGCCCAGATCAAATGAATTCACATTTCAGCAAAAGAAAACGCCCTCAGAAAAGATTAGTGTATTATGGGTTTTAAAATCCTTTTGACACACTCTATGTTTCGGTAGCCTTTTGAGGAACACAAAACAAATCCAAAAATTAGATAAATTGCTATTAAAAATCACCAAATGTGGAGTCAAAAGTCAAAACTGATTGCACAATTCACTCAACAAAATCAACTTGTTATGATTGATGGAAACTCTTAAGAGGCTTGGAACATGAGCAGGCCAAGTGAAGCTTAGCTGCATATAGGATTGATTAAATTCTGCATGAGACCATTCAAATTTGTAAATCATGTCAACCACATAACAAATTACAATCTCTATCATTCCTTTTCAAGAAACGTATAGAATGTTGTGATGAAAACTATACCTTGTGTTTGTTGAGCCAGTAAACCTAACCTTGTCACCTGAGCAAATGTAGAAACGCAGTAAGTAAGCGGTATCCAGTTACAGACTCAACTGTTAACATTAGTATACTGACCAACGGACGCTAGCCCGCTTTAGAACATTTGCGTACCAAATTTAAAGATATAGTTCTTATATGCTGCAGATGGGGAGTTGAAATAAGTTCCTAATTTTGGTCGGACCACCTGGCCATTGACTTCCCCTGTAACCTGATCACGCGACGGATCTGCGCTACTATTCAGTTTGGCCTGTTCAAATTTCCGCTTGCTTGTTGTACCCATCTCCCCACTCATACCCTGCTTCCATTTGTAAATAGAAAAGGAACCATTTAACCAAGTGAACTAATTGAAAGCAGAAATTTGCTTATGAAGTATTTTCTAAAAATTCAGGTGAATGACATAATAGTCTTACCCCCAAGTATGTTTGGCTATCAAATACTAGTAGTTTAGCCCCAAAATACTTAGCAAGTGCCTTGACAAGCATCTCTTGGTAAATATCAGAACCTGCATATGCTTATACATAGTCAGCATATGCAGAAAAGAAATGCATACTGTAGAGTGAAAAACTTCGACAAACCTGCGGGGCCAGAAAGCAAGATTCGTGGGTTAACAGTAAGAAGCTCCTTCGTATACTTAATGTGTTCTCTATGTTTAAGGTGTATGCATGAAGCTGCAACAAGTACACTCTTTGTGTGGTCACTACAAAATTATAATAAACACATTAAAAAGTGGTTTAAAAAAGAACACAGGCATAACGAATTTCATGCTAGATAACAGAAGTGTGCATGACACCCTGAAAATAAGATAATTCAACTGCCACTCAAGTTGGTCAGAAGAAAAAGAGATTGTGGTGTGCACTTTGTGCATAAATATACTTTAACCATTAAAAGAAATGAAGAGTCATTTAGCGAATGGATCGAAAAGAATAGCAACTTCTCAAGCAAACTGCAATGGTTACCACAAGAAGTTAAAAGAAACCCTTTAAGAATTATCGCTCTTTTTAGCATAGGAGAACAATGTTCTTATCTCATAAGAATATTACTTCTAGAGAGTAAAAATAACCAAAAATCAGAGGAACACAAAGTGAATGTATTTTATGCATTGTAAGCATGGTCAACACAGAGCAGCCCATACATACCTCAAATAGTATGGGAAATTATCAAATGAAACATCTAAATCAGCACAATCAAGTATCCCGGCTTTTATGTCTTCTGTGAATATAGTGCATCGCAAAGATGAACCAGATGTGGATGCAGGCTGCAAATCTTTTATAAGATCACGCCGTTTTTCCACTGCCTGCAGGTACTAAAGTTAGATTTATGACTTATGAGAGGGACTGCTCAGGACATTCTTAAATTGAGATACAATATGTTGCTGTAAAACTAACTGGATTGAAAAGGGTCCTACAGACATGCCTCTGCACTCGAGTCAGGTATATGGTGATCTTCTCCACCGTCTGTATTCTCTTCTACTATATTACTTCCCACGGCTGGTGTCAAATTTGCTTCTGACCCATCAGCCTCAACCTGAGACTCATCCAGGTATACCGCTGAAGTGGATAAGTCAGCACCCTTCTGTTCCTTACCGGTAGTCAGCATCAAGGCCCTGACGCGAGATAAGTCATGCTTTAAATTTGAAAGAGAAGCAAGTATTGACCCATCCAGTGGTTTTTTTTCAAGTTGCAGAGCCTTCCCTACTTTACCATGAATGTCTGAACTCCCTACAGGTATCGTTGTGGAATCCTCACTAACATTTAGCTGAAAGATCTATGCAAAATATAAAGCTAAGGATTTGATTGATAAATGAAGTATGCATGAAAAAGGTCTTATCAAGAAAATGAAGGAAACTCTTTTCATCAGCAAATATGAGAAAGTCTAGAACTCTGAGAAGGATACATATGAATAGTTTCCCAACAAGCCAAAGGTAATCTCATCCCCAGAGTTGAGAGAAAAGCTGGTTTTTCTTTTCATAAACGTCCCATTGACTTGCACGGCTTGTTTCCTTCCAGTTATTTCGAGAATAGCTGATGCATTGCCATCCAGCTGATCATTTCAACAATCAGTAAGACCACATAATGAAGTTTAATGTTTATGAGCAGAACTACACTAAGATTTAAACACACGAAAAAATAATATACAAGACAACAACATAGACATACCTTTGGATACCTAATCTTGCATTGCGTCTTACTAACAGTAGGATCCTTCAAATACAAGCTGCACTGCTTACTCGACCCAATTGTAAAATGTGGTGTGCATATTAGTACATTAGGATTCTGTCATGCAAGAAAATATAACCATCAAGATTCAACCAAATGGAATACAGATAATCATCTTCAGATGATAATGAGCATCTACACTACAATTACCCGAGGATTTTGTGATAAAAGCTTGGACCAAGCAACATCAAATGTTATGTTCTTGCTGGAAGAGCTCCAACTATTGTGTGAGCTTTCCTTGTCAGGCACATTCGAAGGAAGTCCTACAACCGCGAAAACAAGAAAAGAAACCAATAAAATATGTAAAGAATGAAAAAACAATGAGAAATTATTCATGCAATGAAACCTTGAACAACAGGAACGTCACCTGCATCTTTATTGACAGCGTGAGGCGTCGGATGCTCAACAGAGCGACATTGAAGTGGATCCTCTGCGGCCGCTGAGGCAGGATCATCGACTGGAGTGGTTGATTTCTGTAAAGCATTGAAATCGTAAGCCGCGAAAAAGAAACAAGAAAATGAGTTCTGATTGATTGAGTCAATGAAGAATTGGAGGAGACCTTTAGACGCTTGGGAGAGGGAGACTTGTCATCGGAGGAAGCGTCGTTGTCATTCTTGTCGTTGTTGTTATCGGCGTCGCCGGTGCCGGAGAGAGATCCAGTTCGTCTGGTGGAAACCATAGTGAGCTGATTGACTCGGTTCGTTTTCTTCGTTTTTTTTTCTTCGTCTTTAAATGTACCCCGGTATAAATAGTATGAGAAAATCATTTTTACATGATTTATTCATAAATGGATAATGTTAATTTTTAGCTATTAAACTATTGAGAAAGTTGGGACCTCGAGAGAAAATGATATTTTGTAGTTATTTATTTATCTAATTTTGATATTTAATTAATTTTTTAAAAATAAAATAGGTGATGAAATTTGCAAAATACACGGAATGTTGAAAATTACAGTTATCAATATTAATTGTTGGATTAAAAAAAAATTACGGCTGAATTTTTTTTGTCTCACAAATATTTACTCACTACTGAGATATTTTAATAGTTTTTTTTTGAATCAATTGGCGAATTTATTCAAAAAGGATTAATAAGACACACACACAACGGACACCACCATAAACAACAACAAACCTAAAGGCACCACAACCATATTAAAGTAAGAACCTACAGCTTAGCTTGCAGCATTCACCATTTAAATCAAAGAGACTTTCGCTCTCATCCTTTTCCCTTTCCCTTAGAGCGACGGACTAAGGTCTTCAAATTCAAATTCATCTCGGAATCCTCAGATCTTTCGGTATTTTTCCTCTTCATTTCCTTCTTTTTTCTCTTCTTGACTTCTACAAAGGGGGCTTCACTCATTCCATGTTCATCAAATTCAGAGTCATGACCAGCCTCATTAGTGCTATTATCTTCAGCTAAACCTTTGGCTTTCTGTCGACTCTCAGGGACATTAGAGACCTGAGTATGGTTACTACTGTCAAATGAATCCTTAACAATAACCTTTGACTCATTCTATTTTAATAGTTAATATAAAGAGAAAATGCTAATTTTCATTTTAGGAAAATAATGAAGGATGATTATAATATTTTCGTGAACTACATTAATAAGATGCAATTTCAACAATCGATTATAGCTATCGAAAAAAAACAATCGATTATAATTAATACAATAGACAATATCTAAAATTAAAAGTAATTTTAAATTCAGTCGCACGTATTTTTCTCAAATCAAACATATCAATTCAATAAAAAATCTATCTAATCTCAACGTCTAATAAAATCAATCAACTAACTTTACGTTGTCCCATCGTATATATAAGGTTTTAGGAGGACATATAAATATATGTGAGACAGTAAGACATGATTTCGACCGTTGAATATCAATAATCCAACGAATGAGATTTGATTCAAAAAATAACTGTCACTCTCAACGCTACGATTTTTCTCAAATCCAATTGCAATTATATAAAATCAACTTTAATCTCAACCGCAAATTAATCTAATCCAACAGTTGATATTAAGTTCTTTAGTCTCACCTAAACTCTTTATTTCTCTTGAACTTTATCCTATATTCATATATTTTATCTCATTGACTAAATTGTTAATAATTCTAGGGAAGAAGTTTAATTAAAAATAACCGTCTAATACAATTGTTTAATTTAATTAAAAACTAACTTTAATCTCAACCTCCAATTAAAAAAATCGACGATTAATCTTACAATAATTACATATACTCCTTAATCCTAACTCTATTAATCAAGCATTACATTTAAAATAAAAAATTAACATTTCCATTTATTGATTCCCTACGCTATAATATCCCTACAAATAATAATGTCTTAATCATAAAATGTAAATATGGACTTGTAACTTAGAAGGGAAATACAATAACTGTGTGTCTGTATTTTACCTTCATGATCTTAAATTCCTTTTTTATTTTTCTACTCTAAAACTTACTCGTTCTTTTATGCTAAGATGTTATTATCGCAAATCGATAGTAATTGTTTTCCTAATTTTCCTTGATTTGATGCAAAAATTGATTTCGAATTTTGTTCAAGATATAATGCATCTCAAAGATTCACAATTTCGATCGTTGATCAATAATAATTTGACATATAAATTTACCAATTTTCACAAATGCCAGTATGCCACAATTAAATTTAACAAAAAACTAATTTGACTTTCAATTCTTGAACAAACCAAAATAAATTCATAGACTGCAAATTTACAATTTTGCTTACTCTTTTTTTGTTAAATTTTGTTAAATTTATTGAGATCATAATAAGTTTAAAATATTTTGACCAGATTTTGTAATGTGAAACTGTTTGAAAAAAATTAAATGAGTCTTGTCAATTAAGGAACAATATACTAAAATCTTTGAAACCTAAATAACGTCCAACACAATTATTAAGCAAGTCAAAACTAAAACTTGTTTACAATTTGCACAAACGTATGTGCTCATTTACTCAAGTTGCATTCAGTCATATAAAATCTGGTTTTTACCTGCACCAATTTTTAGTCTGATTCTTGTTTCTCTTCATATGTTTCTGTTATAAAACTGCATTTGCTTCGTTCCGTGATCCGCTCTGTTCGATCATAATTTCTTTTTTTCCGTAGCGAACGACGGGTATTGGAAACAAGTTACAGCAGATATGGCAATGAAGCAAAACGGATATGCGGATTTGATCATCCTGGGAACTCATATACATTGTCAAGGATGTGCCGGTGAAGTCATCGAGTCGTTGAGAGGGTTTGAAGGTATACATAGAAGTCGTATTTTCTTATGTTATTTTTACATAGAGTTTTGAGTTGTGAAGTGGCTATAAGTATTTCTTGAAACAGGTGTTGAAGATGTGAAGGTGGATTCAAACGAGCATAGAGTGTATGTGAAAGGAAAACAAGCGGATCCGTTGCGAGTTTTGGAAAGAGTGAGATGTAAGTGTAAGAATAAGTATGTTGAACTTATATATCCAATACCAAAGCCAAAGCCAGCACCTCCAGTTGATCCCAAAAATGATGATGAAGATGTCAATGAGGTTATTCGATTGATCTGACTTTAGCTAATAAATATCCATTAACATTTTTATCATTCCTTTTTTGTTCTTCTGGTGCAGACTCCGACGATGATCATTGTCATAAAAATCTTGATACATTGCGAGAATTGTGGTCAAGAAACTAAATCCTGTATCATGGGGATGAAGGGTACTTTTATTAGAACAATGATATCATGGGGATGAAGAGTCTATTCACACATACTCATTACTTGCATTTTGGCTTTTACAGGGGTTCAAATGGTGACTATTGATACACAAAACAAAGATGAAATGACTGTAATTGGGGCAATAGAACCGCAGAATCTCGTAAACTATCTATACAAAAAAGCTCGAAAACACGCTACAATTGTGAAATTTGAATATCAAGACAAAGGGAAAGGAAAAAAGGTACATTGGAAACAAAATACAAATCAAAAGGACAGTAAACCGGGTGATACTGAGACGAAAAAGGAAAAGGAAAATGAGAAGGATGTTTATTACCATTATCCTCCACAATATAACCCTGATCCTATGTTCCCTTGTTTGGTTTTGAATGATGAAAATCCTCAGGCTTGTAACATTATGTGAGATCATTGCGAACTAAAAATTTCCGCAATTTGTCACATTTCCGCATTTATACATAGATTTATTAAAAAGCTTTATTGAAGCATGTTTACTAAAAATGATGTTTTTATTTATAGTATAAGTTCTTATTGAGAGAGTTTTTATGATTCTGCCGAGGTACGGTAGCTGGGAACCAAAATATAGTTTTTTTGTGATAAAAGTGCTTTGGCATTCGTGTCACAATCTGAGCCATGGATCCGCAAATGGGCGGATCCAGGCATCAAGCTGAATGCTACCCTTTATATATAATGACAATTATTCTTGCAAACCAGCTAGAGGTTGAACTCATCAGGTGAACTTGATGGAGCTGATCTGATTAATTTCAGCAAGGTGTTTGTGATCATTTGATTGATGGAGCAGGAAATACAACGTCGAACTCATCACGAGCTTCAGTTGCTTCCCTCATTTACTAGTCCAGTCTCATCGTCAAGCTGGCCTTCCGCTACTGACCAAAAACAGCTTCTCCATCCGCCAGCCTCACTCGATTTGCAGCTTTCTATTAGCCTCACTAGTACCTTGCCAGCTCCAGCAGCTACCACACTTTCTGCCAAAGGTAATAGAGCTGAGAGTATGGTGAAATGGGAGGCAGCGGAGCATATAAGGCTTGCGGCCATGGAGAAGGCATACGCGGAGAGAGTACGAGAGCTGGCTCGAAAGGAGATGGAGCTTGCGCAGAACGAACTGGCACGCGCGAGCCATGTTTGGGAAAGGGCGAGGGAGGAAGTTAAGAAGGCTGAGAGGCTCAAGGCACGCTCGGTGGTGGCTGAAGAAAGTGGTAGCACGTGCATGGAGATCACTTGTCATTGCTGCAGGCAGAGGTTCCTTCGTCAGTCCTGAGATAAATAACACAATTTGCGAACAAGTCATGTCTTTTAAGTAATCCATTTGTTCCCTTTCCAAGTGTAAGTTTCACCTTCTCATGCAAAAAATGGTGTATAATAAAGTTTCTATACCCCAAGTCATTCCGGTTATCCGATGCATCAGTTCAGTTATTCGAGCATGCTCCATTAGTATGGATAGTAACCAAGTCAGTGCAAAAATGCAAGAAAATCTGAATGTAGATTTCCTCATTCATGTCTTAGATGCAAAGGTTACTACTAGGCTTTCGATTTATGTGTTTAAAAGTTGTTTAGAAGATATAACTTAACGAACAATACGAGATGGAAGAAAGTTAAATGAATAATGGAAGCGAGGAATGGGACTAAAAAGCGGAACTTTTGCAGAAGGCGAACATGGGAAGAAAGGTAGTGTTAAAAGGTAGTAGTAGTAGAGAAGAGAGCAAGCAAGCAAGAAAATGAAGTATTGAAGCACTGATTTTGAGAAGAGAAAAGTGCAAATGAAAAAGAACAAAAAGCAAATCAATTTGCACATAATCAAACAAACAAGTTCAGTTAAAAAGCTTCATATATCCATCCCCACATGTATTCATCTGGTTACAAAAAAACCAAACTCCACTACTCTTGTCTTGGATCAACTCAATCCCTTTTTTCTTATCAACTTTGGGATTGGAATTATTTTTTGTAAAGACACCTGCATTTACAAGTATCTGTTTGTTGTACTCAGATTTCGATTAGTTCAGTTTTCCGACACAATGTCTTGAAATTGCTTCACCTACATGGGCTGTTTTTCGATTATTCCTGTTAGAAGCCAAGGCAGAAGCAAGTGGGCACAGAGGGATCATCTCCAAATGACCATATCTATACATCTACATCTTCAGGTCATTATATGCTTAAAAGTAAAGATGAGGACCCATTATTTGCTTTAATGAAGAAAACACACATCAAGGTATGGTTGCTGAGAAAAAAGACATGTACTAAGCATCTAAAATTTAATAACTTTCATCACATTACTCTCACTTGGTCGTAAGAATCATCAATATGCGCTTTACAAGTACATTTGTTTATAATGAAGATCTGCCTTTTCAGACACTTCAACACAAGGATCAACTTAGCCACTGATATCTATCATGAGCTTACCTCGTTACAGATCAATGTCAGTGATAAACAAAATAAGCGATGCACGCAATAAAAGGAAAATGTTGCATGCACTAATGATTAAGTGCTTACTATAAACTAGTAAATAAAGTACTAAAGCTTTGGAAGTTAATAATTTGTCATCTGAAATGCAGGGATTGTATCATGTGGATCTATCTATTTTGATGGATTTAAGAACCCCTCTTGCATCTGTTGATTGTATTTTTTCAATGCACCAGATTGCACCACGTCATTGAACTTGTCACGTACAACTCACATGTATCGTTAATGTGTTATCACAATTTGGTGCATTGAAAAAATGCAATCAACGGATGCAAGAGGGATTTATGAGTCCACCAAAATAGATGGATCTACATGATATATTCTTCTGAAATGTATCTGTAATACTTATTGGTTGCTGCACGTAAAAAAGCTTTACTAACCGTAGTAAAAATATTTATAGCTGAGAAAATACTGTTACATGGGCGAGGAGGATACAACTTAGAAACAGTCGTCTGACCTCGACGACAAAAGAATTAGTGGAGATGAATGAAGAAGGTCAATCAGTAGTAGCAGAATTAAAGGGTTGAGAGTGATGATAATGTTGATGTAGAAATGTACTATGTCGCCCACTAAGGTGTATAAGCACATTGTTGTTTTACATTCAAGATATGAAAACTTAAGGTTCAAGTTTTTTCTCTGCATTAGAATACATTCAGAGAATTACAAATTAGAGAAGCAACTTTTCCCAAGACATTATTCAGCTCAAGTCTTGACAGACCAGCAAACCCTAGTTTTCGTAAATCATTGTCTGTATGTTGTTGTCTTCAGATCCTTTTTAGAGGAATGACTTTCCAAGGAACTGAATGATTAAAACAGCATCTGCACTGGTGGAGATATTCACCAAAATTGAGGATGTTCTATCTCGATTAGAGATCGTTCTATCCAATTCATTATGCAGCATTGAGAACAGTATGTAAATGAGGTGGATGTTAACAACTTAGAATGATCAGTAAAATATATTTTCTTCATTCCTTCTGCATCAAAGATCACATCTTTGAATGTTACAAAGCTGTCACAAACAACACTAGCTCGATATGTTGTACAATCACATAGGACCGGGGAATCTAACACACTGTCTGCAACAGTCCCTTGATCACATTTTTACATATTTGGGAATAATTCGCTTATGTAAGACAGGTTCCAAAGGTATACATAATTAGGGATTCGGTAATGTCGATACATTTATTTTGGTGGACTTGTGAATTTCCATTTTGCATCTGTTGATTGTATTTTTTCAACACATCAGATTGCGCCAACATATTAATTAGACATATAAGTTGCACATGTTTTGCACTGACATGCATATGACAAGTATAATGACCTGGTGCAACCTGATGCATTGAAAAAATACAATCAGCGAATGTAAAATAGGTTCACGAGTCCACTAAAATAGATGAATTCACATTATACATTCTCTAATGGTGCGTCCACTTTACAAGAATGGAATGCATTTCGTGGGAATAGAATGATGAATTTGGACATAATTTCATTTTAGATTCATCCTTTCATTCCATTCCAAATGATTCCATTCCGCCGAAGTGGACGCACTATAAGTAATTATCCGTCATTAAAGCTCATAATGTTTTACTGATATATACCAAGGGTTCACCAAAATTTACTGACACTAGGATAATTCAGCAAGCTATCCTATTGAAACAAAATCATATTGGAGAAGTTCAGCAGCTGAAGCACAACTCCAACTGAAGATGGCGCGACCCAAGTTCAAACAAGCTTGATCTTCTGTTGTTTTTATTTATTATTAGTGTTAGTTGTATTTTAGCTAAACTGACAGGGTCAAAGTGTAAATAGCTCTTGTGTATATAAGGATTCTGTTTTTACAATAATCAATAATACAGATATTTTCAATTTCAAAATCACGTTTTTCATCCTCATCTGCTCCGGCGAGTTTCGTCGTCTCCGGTCAACTTTCTGTTCAGCTCCGATCATGCTTTTCTTCATGGTATCAGAGCAGCGTTGCTGATTCCTGCAATTTCTCTGAAGGAAGTTTTTTGAATTCGTTCATCTAAGCGTTGGAACTCATGGCTCAGAGTTTGGAATTCGGTTTTTCTGGAAATCAGAACTCAAGTGGTTTGGCGAATCCTGTAATGGCTTTCGATCCATATTTTATCAACAACAACGAGGTTACTGGTGTGTCGATCGTGAGCGAGCCGCTCCTTGGCAGGCAGAACTTCGTCGATTGGAAGAGGTCAATGGAAATTGCACTCTCGGCCAGATCTAAGCTAGGATTCATTCGAGGTGATTATCCTAAACCTAATGATCCTAATATGCTTGTGAAATGGCAGCGCTGTCATGATGTGGTTATGTCGTGGTTAATCAGTTCTGTTTCGAAGAAGATAGTTAGTCGTATTTTGCACGCTAAGGATGTAGTCAGTGCTTGGAATAGTTTGATTGTTAGATATGCTGGCTCGAACATCTCTAGAGAATATGCTATTCGCAAGAGTATTACCAATATGGTGCAAGGAGAACTTGATGTTGCTGATTATTTTGAGAATTTGAGCAAGCTTTGGGAAGAATTAGATGCAGTCAGGGAGAAGAGAGTGTGTATGAACGAAGATACTTGTGTTGGCTGCTATGAAGGTGTGAAGGAAAGAGAGAAGAATCGAGTTATTGAGTTTCTGATGGGGCTTGGTGAGGCTTATAACCAGATTAGGACTTACATTTTGGCATTACCACAACTTCCAAACATAGATGCAGCTTTTGATATGGTGTCACAAGATGAAGTCAGAGGACTGTGATGCGAAATGTTTGTGCAGATGTTTCTGCCTTGTATGTGAACCAGACAGATTCAAGTGGAGTTAAGTCTTCTGGAAAATTTCCTCAAGACAGAAGTCAGTTAGTTTGTTCAAACTGTCAAGCTATTGGGCACACCAAAGATAGATCCTACAAATTAATAGGATATCCTCCAGGCTACAAGAATAGAGGCAGAGGCTCAAATAGTGGTGGAAGGCGTGGAGGAAGTAGAGGTGCTACTCACAATGTTGCGAGCAATAATGACAATGTGATTGATGATAAGCAAAATACTAGCAAGAATGATTCAGGTTCTCAATTGACTTCAGCTCAAGTAACTCAGTTGCTGGCTCTTTTAAAGCAAGACAACAACTCTGTTCAGAGTTCTAGTACACCTCACATGGCAGGTATTTGTTTATCAGTTGGCTTGTATGATAATAATGATGCTTGGATCTTTGGACAGTGGTGCAACAGATCACTTCACGTGCAACATGAGTTTGCTTACTGAAGTGTATCAACTGCCTAAATTTTGCTGCATTACATTGCCTAATGGAATTAAGAGTTCAGTCATTTATGCTGGGAAATGTTGTATCAACGAGAATTTGGTGTTGAGTGATGTTCTGTATGTTCCGGATTTCAAATGCAACTTGGTCTCAATCAGTAAGCTGACAGACAGTTACAAATGTTCAGTCATATTTACTAACACGCATTGTGTTGTTCAGGACCAAGCTCGCAAGATCAATTTAATGATTGGTGAATTAGTGGGAAGCTTATATTACCTGAAAGGTCCGGCACCTAAAGTTCAGGTTGGTTCTACTGTTTTACAAGTTACATTGTCTAATGAAATATGGCATAGGAGACTAGGTCACTTGCCTTTGAATAAGTTGCAAACTTTGTTGAAAGATACTAAGTGTATTTCTGGAGTTCAAATTGGTGATTTTCATTGTTCAGTTTGCCCCATGGCAAAACAAGCAAAATTGAAATTTCCTGTTAGTGAGTCAGAATCAATTTCAATCTTTGATTTAGTGCATTGTGACGTTTGGGGACCCTTTCGTACTGAAACAATTTCAGGTTCTAAGTACTTCCTTACATTTGTTGATGACTATAGCAAAATCACTTGGACTTATTTGTTCAGTGTTAAGACTGCAGTTCCTGATCTGATAGTGCAGTTTTTTAATATGGCCTACACTCAATTTGGCAAGCTGATCAAAGTGTTTCGAACAGACAATAGATCTGAATTTTTTAATCATCGTTTGCAAAGCTTTCTTCTCAGCAAAGGATGTCTTCATCAAAGTTCTTGTACTTATACTCCCCAGCAAAATGGGGTTGTAGAGAGAAAGCATCGTCACCTTTTGGAAGTAGCAAGATCATTACTCCTTCAGTCTTTCCTACCTAAGAAGTTCTGGGGAGATGCAGTATTAACTGCGACATACCTGATTAACAGATCTCCAACTCCAGTTCTGCAGGGGCGCACTCCTTTTGAAGTAATGTTTGGAAAAGTTCCGAATGTAAGTCATCTTCGAGTGTTTGGTTCTTTATGTTAAGTGAGTACCTCTGCGGTTGGGAGAGACAAATTGGATCCACGTGCATCTAAGTGTGTTTTTGTTGGTTATCCGTTCGGGCAAAAAGGATATAAGGTGCATTGTTTGACCAGTCATCAGTCCTTTATGAGTAGAAATGTGGTTTTCTTTGAGGATATTTTTCCGTTTCAATGTTTTGAGACTATGCCTCTTGCTCAAGCTAATTCTCCTGTCATACCTACTGCTGTGTGTGATGATAATCTTTTTAATGATGTTGTTGTGCCACACTGTGAAGGAATTTCAGACACATGTCCTGATGTAGCTCCTGATCCTGAAGTTTCACCTGACTTAAGTGATGCAGTTCTCAGTGAAGCAACAAGTTCCCCTGAGGTTATTAGAAGGTCTTCTAGAATTCGTCAACCTCCAATTTGGCATAAGGATTATGTTTGTGACTCTGTGAGGACTTCGCCACATCCTATGAGTAAGGTGATCAGCACTAAGAATTGTTCCTCTAGTCATGCTATTTTTGCTATTGCTTTGACATCGTTCAAGGAGCCTTCATCCTATTCACAGGCCAAAGGGGACCCTAACTGGGAGTCTGCCATGCAGGCAGAGATTGCTGCTTTAGAAAGCAACAAAACCTGGCTTTTGACATCCCTTCCTCCTGGTAAATCAGTTGTGGACTGCAGGTGGGTTTTTAAAGTGAAGCTTCGTTCTGATGGACAGATTGAGCGTTACAAAGCTCGTCTTGTTGCTAAGGGATTCACCCAGGTTGAAGGTGTTGATTATACAGAAACCTTTGCTCCTATTGCTAAGATGACAACAGTTCGTTGTCTTTTATCAGTGGCTTCAATCAAAGGCTGGCCATTGTTCCAGCTTGATGTGAACAATGCATTTCTACATGGAACGCTTGATGAAGAAGTTTATATGCGTTTACCTCCAGGTTTTTATAATTCTGAGAAGTCGCAAGGCCTTGTATGCAGATTGTTGAAATGTATATATGGTCTTAAACAGGCATCGCGACAGTGGTTCGCGAAATTTACTGATGCTCTGTTGGATTTTGGCTTTGTTTAAAGCAATAATGACTATTCCCTGTTTTCATTGTGCAAAGGGACAGATCAAGTTATACTCTTATGGTGCGTCCACTTCGCCGGAATGGAATCATTTGGAATGGAATGAAAGGATGAATCTAAAATGAAATTATGTCCAAATTCATCATTCCATTCTCATGAAATGCATTCCATTCCTTCAAAGTGGACGCACCATTAGTTTACGTTGACGACGTAGTGCTTACAGGTACGTCTGTTCCCTTGATTAATTCTGTGAAGTTGTTCATACATGAGAAATTTCAGATTAAGGATCTTGGATGTTTGAAGTATTTTCTGGGTTTGGAGGTGGCTCGCAATGAAAGTGGAATATTTCTTCATCAGAGGAAGTATGCATTGGACATTCTTGCCGATCAGGGTCTTACTGATTGTAAGCCAGCTAGGACACTATTGGAAGTAAAACACAATCTGAGTTTATCTGATAGTGCTCCTTTGGGTGATCCTATGGTTTATCGTCGACTTGTTGGTCGTCTGATTTACCTGACAATAACCCGACCTGATTTAGCTCATGCTGTGCACATTTTAAGTCAATTCATGCAAAATCCGAATGAGGATCATCTCCGTGCTGTTAACAGGGTTCTGCGTTATGTGAAGCAAGCTCCTGCACAGAGTTTATTTTTCTCAGCTACTAGCTCGTTTTCCCTCCGAGCTTTTTGTGATGCAGATTGGGCGACATGCCCTTTAACCCGTCGATCTGTATCTGGTTTTTGTATTCTTTTGGGAGACTCTCTTATCAGCTGGAAGACCAAAAAGCAAGCTATAGTTTCTCGAAGTTCAGCAGAGTCTGAATATCGGTCTATGGCAGGCACAACCAGTGAATTAATTTGGCTGGTCCGATTGTTGAAAGATATGTTCGTCTCTGTTCCGCTGCCTGTTTCTCTGTTCTGCGACAATCTTGCAGCTATTCATATCGCTCGAAATCCGGTGTTTCATGAGCGGACGAAACACATTGAATTGGACTGTCATTTTGTTCGTCATTATGTCTCCTCTGGATTCTTACTTCCGACTCAGATTTCCACTCATGAGCAACCGGCGGATCTGTTCACGAAACCGCTGGTGTCCGATCAATTGACTTACTTTTTAGCCAAGCTTGGAGTTTCAAATTATCTCCACTCTACAGCTTGAGGGGGGGTATTGGAGAAGTTCAGCAGCTGAAGCACAACTCCAACTGAAGATGGCGCGACCCAAGTTCAAACAAGCTTGATCTTCTGTTGTTTTTATTTATTATTAGTGTTAGTTGTATTTTAGCTAAACTGACAGGGTCAAAGTGTAAATAGCTCTTGTGTATATAAGGATTCTGTTTTTACAATAATCAATAATACAGATATTTTCAATTTCAAAATCACGTTTTTCATCCTCATCTGCTCCGGCGAGTTTCGTCGTCTCCGGTCAACTTTCTGTTCAGCTCCGATCATGCTTTTCTTCAGCAAGCTATCCTATTGAAACAAAATCATGAAACATTTTTTAAAGAAGACTATGGGAGTTGTCGATAATACGTGAAGTGCAGCAGCAAGATTGATGCGAGCACGGAAGATTTTAGTACTAGACTTTAGTTATTGTCAAGAGGTGTTCCACCTCGACCATGGTCGGAAACTGAAGCAGATGTTCTAGTGTTGACTTCTGCTTGATCTGGTACTAAGTGAAGACCTCATGTCTACAATGACAGATTTGTCTGCACCCAAATTTATAGCCTCAGTGCTTGCTCTTATAAATCTCAAAACAGCCCCTTTCACGTATATATGAGCTTCTTTGACATTCAGTTTTTTAATCTTTTCATTCCAGAAGCTAGTCAAGTAATGATCACCATTCAGAACAGCTGCTAATTGCACCATCTCACTTTGAAACTCAGATATAGCTTTGCTGTCATTTGGTTCTGTTCTTCGCAATGGCACCGGATCAGGCAATACTTCTGCACCAAAATATGATTAAACTTATAATCAATAAGGTACAGAACGTTACGTTGTATTTTTGGTTAAAAGGCATACCAGGGCAATCGACTCTTGGAGAAGTTTTTTTTTTTTTTTTTTTTTTTGATAGTAATTGTTCAGTACGAACTGAACTGAAAACACTGAGGAAACCTCAGGAAAGAAACAAACATAGAGCAGTGTTACAAATAATTTGAAAAACAGTGAAATATCCGGCTCCATGGTTGCTCGATCGCCTTTCGTGTGCAACAGCATCGGTATGCAGATAGCACGTGCCAGCGAGTAGCACCAAAAAATAAGCGAACAAATAACCACGCTAAGTCCTTAAACACCTCGGATTTCCGTGATAATAAAAGATGATTCAGTTGAGCTTTAAAAATATAAACCGAGCAGTAGGAAGTAGCTTGGCTTAAGACCCGCGTATAAAAGTGTGCTGGGAATGTGACCAAACGGAACAAAGAAAGATGGGGGAGCAGACATTGACCAGCACAGCGCGACAGAACTTATCGGCGAAGAAAGACCAGCGCAAAACGACGCGGGAAGGAAAGTTGACAGATATATACGGCGTGGGCAAGAGTAAGTGACGTGGCAGAACATGGAGGATGAAGTGTTGAGTTGGACACGCGTCAAATCCAAAGGAAGGCACGCGTCGAAAGTGAAGCATGCCACGCAACTCATCGACACAGCGTCGCATGCGACCGCAAACGGGAAACCAGCACCACCAAGACGGCGGCAACAACACCCGTGACAAAGTCATCGCCTCCACAGACGAAACTTGTCACAAAAAAGCTGCAACTGAAACCAAGAGACAGCAGTGAGACAGCAACTGCACCTGGAAACAGGCAGTGAACAGCAACCACTGCTGCAGACACAGCAGGGCAGGAAACCAACACAATAGCCGACGCCGGTGACCGACGACGACCCGTAAAGAAAACCCCAAAAGCAGACGACAGCAAGACCAGTCAGAGTAACCCAGAAGCATCTGTACAACCAAAAAGCAGCCCCCAAGGCACTGCTGAAACCATCTCCCTGTCGACGAAATCGGCGTGAGCAGAACAGACGGTGATCAACTAGCCGGCGTGAGGAAAACAAACTGAGCAACCCAAACCAAAGTTCACCCAGCTGCCACCGACGCACAACCGAAACCAAAGACCATCCTGCCACGCAAAACAGACCACACAACCCAACCGGAGGACGCTGAGGCCGCCAACCGAAACGAGCTGGAGGTAAAACAGAGCTGCATGACGCAGCAAAACTAAGACGAAGCCCCCCACCCGACTGGCCATCGCCAACCAGAAGAGAGCTCGCCAACAAAAGGAACGCAGTGAAGAAGACGGCGGTGAAAGGTTGAAAGAGTGAACCGGCCGCCAACTTCGACCGAGCTCAAAACAAATCTTCAGCAGCTGGACGAGGGCGGTGGAAAGTTGAAGACGGAGAACCAGCCGCCGTCAGGCTGAAGAGCAACCGAGACCAACCACTCACACAGAACCCAGCCACCTCACAAAGCCAAACCAGCCACGTCCCAAAACTCACTGGCGCAGCCACCAAACTCAGAACATCCGTAGAAACGGAGGGAGTCGGTGGCAAATAGCGACGGCGGATGAGAAAGTGTGCTGGAAGAGAGAGGAAGGCGAGAGTTTTCAACTGGAGAGAGGATCCCAACTTTTTCGACTCTTGGAGAAGTTAACTCACTAACAATGTGCTCAAATGTGCCAGCCCATGCATCTCTACTAGTTAAGAAATTTGATGATAGATTGAACATTTTCTTGATAGTGGCAGGGATTGAGGAATGCTCGTATTCAGAGTTCGCAGCTGGCCCGGATGCTCGACCGATCACTACATCAAAAAAGCTATTATTAGATTTCATGAAATGAAAAAGTTATTGACAGTGTATTGGAGAGTTTATTACCAGTTCCTTTTTCGATCCAAGGAGAGACCATAATAGTCGGGACTCGAACCCCCAGCCTGTCAAACTTGAAGAAATGAGGTGCAGGGCCATTAATCCCATCAGGGCTAGGAACATTGATAAAAGGTGTCTTGACATGATCAAAGAATCCGCCATGCTCATCATATGTTATCACCAAAAGTGTTTCATTCCACTGTGGACTAGCTCTCAACGCCTCGTAAACTTCCTTAACGAGTTGCTGCCCATTAGCAACGTCATGCGATGGATGGTCATCGTTTGCAGGAGATCCAAACACATCAAAGTACCTAGGCTCGATCACGGAAAACCTTGGAAGCTTCCCATTCTTAGCATCTCTTTTAAACTTTAAATCATACCAATGAAAATTTAAAATATACCTTAACCTCCTCATGTTTCTGAAGAAAAATGTTGTTGGAATTTGCTGAAAATATATACCAAAGTCTATACCGTCCTCGTAAAGCGAATCAAAAATGGTTTTTTGCGGATACCCAGTGGCTAACTGAGACAAGATATGACTCACAGAGCCATGAGAAGTTGCAGAGTAAGTAAACAACCTGTTGGGTTGAGTTGGACCGGGAATCGAAGAAAACCATCTATCAAAAATAGCGAATTCTTTAACCAGCTCTGCATACACTGGAACTGATTCAGGTCTAAACCCTTTCATTACGGCTTCCGAGAGGTGATCAGATACTGAGCCAGCTTGCTGTGCAAAACCAGACATGGAAGGGAATGTTCCTCCTGAACCAAAAACCTGCTGCTCCACGTCTTCAAATGAGTGACCCGGATCAGGATCAATGAACTCAGCATCATCAGTGAAACAAATGGACTCCTTTTTGGTCTCATTCCCATTGGTGGAGACATTTAAAGGGTTGCACTCATCCCCTGTGACACCATTTATCATTGGATTTATAGTGTTTTTCATCCATCCAATCATATGATCAAATGATCTGTTTTCCAAGACCAGAACCACAACAGTCTTGATTGGCTGCCGCTGCGCGAATACATTGGCTGAAGTGAAGAAGAGAATGATGAAAAAGGTGGAATATTTCAAATGTGGAGGATAATGTCTGAAAATGGCAGCCATCGGAAAAGACTGGTTTTTGAGACATGAGCTTGGTAGTGAAGGGTTTAGGTATTTGATTTAAAGAATAGGAAAAGGACAATGGAGTTGCATGTTGTTCTGAGAAATGTATGTGGATGGGAGGGTGAGGATGGTGGAATGGAAAATGTCACGAGATGTTCTGTTGTTGTTTTCATATGCATGTTTGAAAGTCCGTGAACCTGCACCAGAGAGATAAGAGTGTTTCAATCAGGAAATGAGTGAATTGGAAATTGAAAAGGATAAGCATTTTTTGACTAAACAATGGAGCAAAGGTTTTGGAATCATGCAATTTGAAAAAAATTACAATACACACTTTGCTAAAGATTTCTGCGGTATGGACATTTGCACCATACTGTAATAGCAAGTCCACCATGCCAAATGCCATGGTCTGTGCTTTGACAAACCAATTGAAGTAACAAAAATGCTCCAAAACTTTCATCAGTTAACTGTTCCTGAATAGCTTTACGTGTGTCTTAATCTGATTCACCTTAAAAATCACCTGGTAACAAAGCATGTATTTTTAATGAAATCGGGTTCTATCAAGGGTTAAGGGCATACATGCCGCAGTGCTTCTCACCGAATAGCATTGAAATTGACTTCAGAGGTAAACATATATCGAGACTTTAACATCATTTCCTCCATATTTTTGCGTACAGAGAGTTTTTCAGCAACTGCAATTATAAACTCTGTTATGTTCAACATGATAATATTAAGAACCATGCAAAAAAGCAACACACCGTGTAACAAAAAAGGGTGGTTTTCAGTTAAACAAGTTGGAGTATAAAATTAGCTGCAAGTGGAATAACAATTTGTGATATTACCTTTAAAAAGACTGTTGAGTACATCGACTCAGGCTGAGCAAGGCTATCTGGCGCATTCAGTCCAAGTGCGAAGACGAAGTTGCGTGACCTAATTTCAATTTTGGGCGATAACGCAGTTATTAGATACAATGGGTAGGATATGCAATTATGATAATTAAAAGGACTGGTTATGTAATTAAAACCAAATCTGTGCATTATAAACAGCTAAAGCTATTTGATGTGAGTCAAAAGTACGTTATTTTAGAAAATTTTCAGACAAAACGACGTAGAATTATAGTAAAGAAGATGACATCTTTTTGATTATTGCAACAAATTGTTACGCTGCATAGAATCCGAAGTAATTATGATGATTCAAAGAGTAGTAGTCTAGCCGTCAAATCCTCAATTTATAATCTCATCCAATCAAATCATATCAGTAGTAGCAACAATCATTCCACACGATTAAAATACACCTTTCTTGGGTGTGACAACAAATATGGTCGTTGAAACGTCCATTCGGATTTTTTTAGTATAACCGAAACAACCGCATAACTAACCTCTTCTGATCGCAAACAATATCCTAAGGATGTCTTTGTCTACCTAAATTCTTTAGCATACTGAAAAAATAGAAAGAAAACTTAATAAACTGATTCTTTTTTTTATTACAAAGGGTATATTACAAGCTCAATTCGAGCATATCAATTCACTATAGAAACTACACTATTACATGACCAATCTATTACAAGACCTTTAATCGAAACCGAAACCATATGAGGACTAGGAAAGGGAATAGGAAAGAGCCTTAAACAAGAGTTTATGAATACTCCTTGCCCACCACTAGCACACACCCTAGTGGCGAAAACTTAATAAACTGATTCAAGTTCAATGTTTTCACCAAACTTCAAAAAATAGACAATCACATGCACAACCAATCCACCAGTACAGAATTTGATGCTTCGATCTGAATTCCGAATCTCAGTAGCTCCCATGTCTTCATCACTAACCATCCATTACATTACCTCTACATCTAACAAACCTAAATATACATTTAGTACTACAACAAACATAAACAATGTCACATTTCTCATCCACGACATCTCCATAAATAAAACTTCATAAACAGCCTCCTCAAAAACAAGTTAACCAAAAGAACAAGTTAACAAAAAGAAGAAGATGATGAAAGACAGTACCAAGGTCAAAGGGCCTTCAAAGGTTTTGGATCTGAAATGCATTGTAGTTTCTACTACTTGTATTATTGTAGTCCTCCTGCTTATCTTCCGATCCAATTACTATTCATCATCCTTCGTTGATGCTCTGACAGCTTCAGGAATGAGTACAGATGATACACTAGTCCTCAAAGCATCCACCATAAAAGAGGCAGCGCCAGATTGCACTAAGAGTAGCTGCAACAAGATCCCAACATCCTTGGCTCATGCTCTTCTCCATTACACAACTTCCAAAATAACCCCACAACAGACATTTCAAGAAATTTCAGTCTCAGCAAGAGTTTTGGAACAAAAATCTCCATGCAACTTTCTTGTCTTTGGTTTAGGACATGACAGCCTGATGTGGAATGCTTTAAACTTCGGTGGCCGCACGGTGTTCCTTGATGAAGATGAAGTATGGATCAAGAAGATAATCGGACAGTTTCCAATGTTGGAATCCTACAAAGTCACATACAAAACCAAACTCAGCCAATCGAACGAATTGATGGAACATTTCAAAACCACACCCGCATGCAAGAACGTTACCGATCCTAGAAACTCGACATGTCAACTTGCGCTTAAGGAGTTACCTATCGAGGTTTATGAAACAAAATGGGACTTGATCATGGTGGACGCTCCGACGGGGTTTTCCAAAGACACGCCGGGGAGGATGACAGCTATATATACTGCTGGCCTACTGGCCAGGAACAGAGAAGATGGTGTGACTGAGGTATTTGTGCATGATGTGGACAGACCTGTTGAGGATCGGTTTTCAATGGCATTTTTTTGTGAAGGGTACTTGATGAAACAGCAAGGGAGGATTAGGCATTTCACTATTCCAAGTTATAGAGATGGTTTTGCGAGAACATTTTGTCCAGTTTTGGGACATGTCTGAAGGCAGAACAAACGTTGTCCCTCTGTTGTACAAGAATGGTTTGTTTCATTAGTTAAAAATTGGATGGCAAGTTTAATAATATGGAATTTTGAATGAAAGACTGTCAGTATTTAACCT
The DNA here is from genome assembly GCA_006409495.1 of Sedum album. Classification (NCBI taxonomy): domain Eukaryota; kingdom Viridiplantae; phylum Streptophyta; class Magnoliopsida; order Saxifragales; family Crassulaceae; genus Sedum; species Sedum album. Next base: position 52,233 of record QZGG01001068.1, on the reverse strand, counting down.
TCATCATCAAACAAAAGATGGTTGACAAAAAAGTAGTTCTGACTACTGTGCATGAGTTTAGAAATAGAAACGCCTAGCAGGGATCTTCGCTAGAGGCCAGGACCCAAATCATCGAGTGGCGGTCGCTGCTTGTGATGATCAGTCACGGACTGATATGCCATAGCCAATGCTAATGCCTGAACCCCATAAAAAATACAGTCAGTGATGATGCATAGAGTTAGGATAACACATTACAGAGGGAAGGAACTTACAATGTGGTCATGTGAAGGTGGTGCATAGATGCCAGTTGTGACAGCGGATCTGCGCTTGGTGTTCTCTGAATGGGGCTGGGATATGCTGGTTAGTCCTGTGGGAATGACAACAACAGGAAGACCGACAAGGTTGCCGATGGAAATTTTCTCCCAGTCCATCACACTGCCAATAAATGCGTCCACCGTAAACCCCTCTTTGATTTCCTTCACTAGTTTCCCCCTCGCCCTCTGTGCCTATACCAAATATATTTCATTGGTTAAATTTCTGCACGTATGATCCTAAATCATTTTGGGATAATGAGAAAATTCAGATGAAAACCTGAATATAATCCACGGCAGGAATCATTCTTGCTCGTTGCAACTCAACTGGCCATTGATCCTGAGCTTCATACTCGCTGTCTTTCCGATTTCTCTGCCACTCGTCAAAATGAGCTAACATATCAACATTCATTGTAAAACCGAGAATCCCTTGAACTTGTTCGACTGTGTAATTTAGTTTGAATGGAACCATGTTCACACCCTTAGATGCCAGAACATGCACTACCTGGTTAAAAAAAGAGAACAACCTGGGTTAAGACGCTGCAAATTTTTACATGGAGTTTGTCACGAAGCTAAAGTATACCTCCATTTCAGCATCATCGAGATATCCCACAGATAACTTTGTGATATCAACAGAAAATGGATCTTTCAAAGGGATATCCCTTGACGACAGATCATCTGGATCCTTTCCTCGAATGATGTCTAATATGACGGCGCAGTCCTTGGCACTCCTGCTGAAGGGACCAAGCTTGTCCTACCATTTCAGAAAATATTTACAAGTCATTAAATTTTCTTCAACTGACACCCCCCCAATAAAAGTCCTCGCATATTCAATGAACTGCTGTCATTAGTGTCAAATTACCAAGCTCTCGGATATGCTCATGACACCAGTTCGACCAACTGTGCCAAAAGTAGGACGTATTGCCGTCACACCACAGCGAGCTGCCGGATATGTCATTGAACCAGCTGTTTCGGAGCCGATTGCAAAAGGAACCAAACCTGATCAAGGAAAATAAATCACCGTTTTTGAGCTTTCTATACAGATACATATGTGTGGGTGCTGCATCAAATGAATAAGAATCATAAAACCTAACATATACCTGCAGAGGTACAAGCAGCAGGACCAGCTGAAGATCCCGTCGTAAATTCCTCAATATTCCACGGATTCCTTGTCCTACCTCCAAACCAAATATCATCATATGCCATTGAGCCGGTGACAAGTTTTGCAACAAGAACAGCACCGGCAGCTCTTAACCTGTTTTAAAAAACCAATAACCACTGCCACTTAGATGTTATTGCTACAATTTCAGTTTCAGTAATCTGATTTACAAATCATCTACCGCTTGTAAACCCAAGCTTCAGTCTCTAATTGCTGGTTTTCAAAGGTTTTGGATCCCCAAGTTGTTTTATATCCGGGTACTGTAATAATATCCTTCAGCCCATATGGTATTCCATGGAGAGGACCTGTCCAAACCCATCTACTTAAAATAATAATAATAATAATAATATAAACCCATCGACTTCAAATGAACATAGTTATAAATATTGTTTTGCTGATACGAGATGTATCTAAATTACAAAAGGTCTAATTAAACAAGTACCTAAATATGTTCCAGAAGCTAGCAGCCGGTCCGCTTCTTTTGCCTGCTTGTAAGCTAATTCTTCTGTATATGTCACAACAGCTTCCAGAACAGGATTATACCTGCAAATGCCCAAATGGTTGGCCATAAAAAATATAAAAAGCAGTCAAGATCAACCCAGTAACAGGTTCCGAACAGCTATCTTCTCCTCCTCACCTCTTTAATCTTTTCAAGAATATTTCAGTTAGCTCCATAGAGGTTATTTGCTTAGACCTAAAAAGCTGCCCAATTTCTAACACCTGAATGAACAATCATAGTGCAACAGTTTATAAAGCAAAAAGAAATAAATCAAATTAACACATAAACTGAAGCAAGGACAAGCATACAGTCATGTACGCAATGTCTTCTTCATCTTCAGGTCTCTTTACGCCATGCTCAGTAGGATATTCAAATTTCTGTTGTGGCTTTTCTTCTCCAGGGCTCCACTCGGCATTAAAAACAAGCACAGAGGGGTCATGCAATCCGCCATTGACAGAAGCAACTGCTTTGCGATTGGCTTTGAATACAGGGATATTAAACTCAGTTGCACTCTTCACAATCTCTAGAATCTAAAACATCAAACAAACACACTGACACGTAAGTTAGCATACAACGCATATAATCAAATAAAACGAAAGCAGGAGTTGTTAAACAAGTAATAACCTTGTGATCTGGAAAGAAATCAGCATCGAACAGCTTGAAAGCGGCCTTGTACTGCTTGGCCTCACTCGTCATCTTCAACTTCTTTGCAGAATGAATGACATTCTTGGACTCATGTATGCTGCTGTGCTGATCAGTTGGTGACAAATACACATTTGTAAAAGTAGAATATGTACGCATAACAACAAGTAACATATAGTGTAAAAGAGTGAGCAACCGAGCATAACAACGGAACACAGTGCAATCTTGCGAAATGTAACAAATTACCTGGACGCTACGGTCCGGGATCGAAACTGACAAAACATGTCCCAGATTTTTTTAGAAAAACTCATACTCATCTGAATTCAATTGTCAGAACACTTGCAGAGGAAATAATGGAATTCAAAAAATTAAATCTACTAAACCCTAGAAATTGGGATGACGCAGATTTCGTAACTTGACATAGTATAAAGAAGCGAATGCAATCTGAATTTGGGAGTTGACATACCATTATCGTAAGTGCTGTTCTGGCAAAATGCGATAGGGACTGAGATGAGAGTAGAGAAGTGGCGATGAAGCATAGCAGTGGTGGAAGGATGGAAATGACACGTGGCGGGTAGGAGCGATTTGGCACACATGTCGTGCGACCACGATGTCGATGCGGCGGTTGGGCGGTTTCCTCCGATAACAGATGAATTTGTACGAAATTATAAATGTGATTATTTTTCAAGAGTAGAAGTCTACATATATGTGATTATAAAGGTAGGATTGAGATCATGTAAGACAGGATATATATGTATATATATATAGAATGTATCATGTGGATCCTTTCAATTTGGTGGACTCGTGTGATGCATCCGTCGATTGCATTTTTTGGACGCACCAGATTGTGCCAGCGCATTAAGCCATTAATGAAGCATGTGACTTGCACGTGTGCATTTGTCATGTGCACACGTGATGTGCACATGACAAGTGCACATACGTGGCGCAATCTGGTGTGTCCAAAAAATGCAATCAACGGATGCAAGAGGGGATCCATGAGTCCACCAAATTGGATAGATCCACAGGATACAACATTTATATATGTAAGATAAGAGAATAAATCTGAGGCATTGATTTTGATAAATCGACGGTTGAGATTAAAGTTGAGTTTTAATCAAACTAGACGGTTGGATTTGCAAAAAACATGGGACGGTTGAATTTGACGGATATTTTAATTTAAATCTCAACCGTTAGATTATAATTAATGACGATCGAGATTGTATCCTACTGTCTTACGAAAAGTTAATCGTCCTCTTAGAACTTTACCCTTTAAAGGTATATGGAAATTTTTTGAGGTATACAGACATAATTTTGGTCGTTGATTTGATTAATTTGACGGTTGAAATTGAAATTTATTTTTTAATTAATTAGCGGTTGGATTTATAAAAAACACTAGCGATTGGTGAATGACGTTACCGATATCAATCGTTGGAATGATAAAAATCAACGGCTAAAATCATGTTCTTTCGTCTTACCAAAAAATGTATGTCCTTTTAGAAACTTTAATCTCAACCGTCGAATTAATTAAATTAATAATCAAGATTACGTTCTTATGTCTCACAAAATTTACATATCTCTCTTGAACCCAACTCACGAAACAATATAAATCTTTTCTCTCAATTTTTCATGAATTTTACTTTCCTTTAGGTTCTGTTTGGTTGCATGAAAAAATAGGTGGAAATGAAAGTTGATGGAAAATTTAAAAGAAAATAGATGTGTGTGTTTAGTTGTAAATAACAAGGGAAGAAATATAAACTTTTTCTCTCAATTTTTCATGGAAAAATTACTTTCCTTTATATTCCCATTAAATATTTTTTGTACTACCTTTCCCGCATCCAAACGCTCCATTTGGTTGCATGGAAAAGTGGTGAAAAATGAACTTCGATGAAACATTTTAAGGAAAATATTTGGGTGTGTTAGATTGTATAAAAGAAAATAAAAAACAGCAAAAAATACAATATAAACTTTTCCTTTTAATTTTCTATGAAAAAATTACTTTCCTTTTAATTTTCTTTTCACAATTTTCCCGCATCCAAACAGAGATATTTTCTTTTAAATCTTCTTTCTATTACTTTTTTCGTATCCAAATAGAAGTTATTCTTTTAATATTTCAATTATTAAACTATGTTTAAAGCCAAAAACGGGAAGGGAATAAAGATGAGAAACAAACAAGCTGCCTAACCGAAGAATTAATGCAATTTTAAAACAAAATTAATGTGAGTTTAAAAAAATATTGAAATGAATTTTAAAAAACAGTTTACTGCACTTTCAATATATCTTTTATAATTTATATAAATAAGGAATAAAAGTATGTTACTTACATTAATTGATCACATCCATTGAATTATTTGATTGTACGATTCGTAGTGATTTAAAGTTTTCATTTTTAAGTGATTTGCAACAGAACCAAACCTTAGCTAACCAATTCTAATTATGCTCAGTATGACCGATTGTCGTAGGTGTTTTAAAGATTATAAACAAACCGAAGGATTTGAATAAGTTTTTGTATAACTACAGACTTAGGCTTAGCCTTACGATAACTATCTACGTCATCGAAGAAAAGTGAAGATATGATCAGCTTAAGAAAAGTATATAAAGAAAGTATTGGAGATGTTCACTTAAACAAAGCATAGGCGGTCGCAAGTCCACTAGCAAGTCATTTCATACGTATCACAAAGTATTGTCCTTCGAATGAGCAAGAAAGAGGGAAGATGCAGAAGATGCCATATGCCTCAGCTATTGATAGCTTAATGTATGCAATGTTGGATACCAGGTGGTACATTGACAACGCGTCGTTGTGCACTGCACATCTAAATTTATAATCCTTCTTAAAATAAGTATAGTAGTAAGCATGGTCGAATCCAAGGAAAAGTAAACTAGTGTTAGAGTTATTAAGTGACGTCTAAATAGTAATTAGTAAGTGACGTCTAAATAGAAAATTAAAAAAAATTGTGATGGTGTGAGACTGTGAGTAGTAGTCTAAAAGTCTGACAGTTGGCGCTGAATCAATACTTCAAGCCTCAAGGCGTCTTAAATGCAACATGACTTGAGCAGTTGAGCATGAGTTCATCCATCCCTTAACCAATATATTGAATACTTTTTTAAAAAGTTACACCGGCTTGAAAACGGTCCTTGACATGATCTAGAAATTAAAGTGATCTTAATCAACTTCTTTCTATATTTTTTTAAAATTCTTTCAATATTTTTTTAAACTTCTGTCAATATTTTTTTTAAACTTCTTTCATATTCTCATATGTAATTATTTTCATTAAATTATAAAAATAAATCATTATTAATTTGTTAGACTGAGTTTTTGTTTAACACTAGAAACGCGGTTTTATCCAGCTGCTGGATCACTTCTAGCCCTAACTAGCTGCACCGTGCATATTTATTATATAATTTTGCATAAGCATGAAAACGAGAGTACATTCTCAAAAATAATTGAAAGGAATCTTGGAGTGCATGCAAGATCCATTCAGTTTTTTATTTCACGTAAATTTTAATCACATTTTTACAGAACTCACTGGATGACAATGCAATCCATGCATTCGAACAAAAATCAGAAAGTATATATATGTTTCTGTATAATATATCAAATGAAAATAATAAAGTATTTGCAAACTTTTTCTGAGAATTGAAGACCATGTTAAAACTAATAAGTGTGATATTTATGAGGGTATGAACTGTTTCATCCAACAACAGAAGAATCAATCAATGCTTTGTCTGTACGTACTGGAACGTACGTACACTGCTGCATGCAGTCAAAAGAACAGACGATGAAGCTTCTTATAATTCTAATGCCAAAGCCGGTGGCGAGGACTTGAAGATTTAGATTGGGTCCCAAGCCATGACAACTATTATTCTCCGCGGTCTCTTAAAACACGTCGTCATAATCATCATATGAATTATCTTAAATTAAGTCTCCTCCGGATGTTCTCTACAAGACATGTTTTATTTAATGCGCATTGTGAAGGTGAAACAATCTTCATATCACCTTCCAGGAAATGCCCTCTTAGTATTTTATGCTTCAAACTACAACTGTCACTCAAACCTCCTCATTTCACACACTTTGCCATTTCTCGTATATAAATGTAACGAATCTTGTACAATTTCTCATCAAACACTTTTACTCTCAAGCATTAAGTACTCTCTCCTCGACGTTGCATTGTGTTTCTCCATTGCTAGCTATTACAATATGGGTGCTGGGTTTGTGAAGAGATTGGTATCATGTGGGACGATGAGTTTCAGGAAACGAAACAGGGTTATGGACAATCATGAGGCAGAGGATGGCCTCATCAGAGTGCATGTTCAGGACAAGCTTAAGAATAACAACAATGGTGATGTTAATTCTCTATGGGTCGAGTTGCCAATGCATTACTTGAACCATCCAGTGTTTGAGAAGCTGTTGAAGGATTCCGGAGAGGAGTTTGGGTATCGGTATGACGGTGCTCTGAGGATATGTTGTGATATTGATTCATTCTTGAGCTTTGTTCAGCAGTTGAATAATGGAGATCCCTCTGCTCATTATTTTCAGTTTCGCCAATGATGAATAATTAGTGTCATTGTATTTAATTGTATTCTTTGATGCCCGCTCATATTTTGAATACACGATGTATTTTGAAATGGAACGAACTCATTTTATTTTTATTATCAACACCTTTTTGATATTTTATCTACATCTATAATATCTATAAAACGCGAAGGAACCTATTGCCAGTTACTTTTTGAAGCCAGATTTTGGTTTCAATAATATCCCTAATTTTGTAAATATTTACTTTATTTCATAAAAAATTCTATAAAACGCAAAGGTCCTATTGCCAGTTACTTTTTGAAGCCAAATTTTGGTTTCCAATAATACCCCTAATTTTGTAAATATTTACTTTATTTCATAAAAAATTCTATAAAACGCAAAGAGTCCTATTGCCAGTTACTTTTTGAAGCCAAATTTTGGTTTCCAAAAATACCCCTAATTTTGTAAATATTTACTTTATTTCATAAAAAATTGTTCATAACTCTAAATATAACAAAATTATTATATTTGGTCGCTTTAAATAAATTATAAAAATTATAATATGATAGATATTAATGCACATATACTGTGTGCACGAAATTACTAGTATATATAAAGCGCAAAGAGGTCTATTAACGGTTACCTCCGAAGCCACATTTTCTTTCTTATTTTACCCCTAACTTCTTTTATATTTACTTTATATCATATGTTGAGGGTTAAGTTTCAGGAGGACATTAAGTATTTGTGAGACGGTTGGACGAAATCTCAACTGTTGATTTGATTAATCTGATGGTTGAGATTAAAGTTAGTTTTTATTAAAGTTGGCGGTTGGATTTGCGAAAAACACGGGGCGGTTGGATTTGGAGGTTTTTTTACTTTTAATCTCAGCCGTTGGATTAATAGAAATCAACGGATGAGATGTTGTCCCTCCATCTTACAAAACTTTAGTTGTCTCCCTAGAAATTTTTCCCATATGTTGATTATATATTTGAATAACTTATTAAAGAATAATATAGAATATAATATTATATTTTAATCAGTATGCATATAATTGTGCATCACACAATTAGTTATTATTAATACATTTAAATAATATGCATAATAATTTTACAAGCAACAATCTAGACTGTGTTTACTCGTAAGTCGTAACCCTTGACATAAGACCAAAACCATTAATGATTTAATTCTATTTGTTCAACAATGAAAAGCAATAAAAACAAAAATTAAATCATGAACCGACATAAAATTGATTATTATAAGACCGAGCGAACCGAACCTGGTCTAATCTAGCGCATCACCTTCATCGATTCCAGTTAGAAGGAAGCTCAAGAAAAGCTAGGGTTTTCCGACACTCGAAATCAACCGCAGATTCGTCTTCACAGATCGGCGACCATGGCGGAGCATCTCGCCTCCATCTTCGGAACCGAAAAGGACAGAGTTAACTGCCCTTTCTACTTCAAAATCGGCGCGTGCCGTCACGGAGATCGCTGCTCTCGTCTCCATAACCGCCCCACCATCTCTCCGACTCTTCTCCTCTCCAACATGTACCAGCGTCCCGATATGATCACTCCCGGCGTCGACGCCCAAGGACAGCCGATCGATCCCAAGAAGATCCAGGAGCACTTTGAGGATTTTTATGAGGATATTTTTGAGGAGCTTGGGAAGTTTGGGCAGATTGAGAGTCTCAATATTTGTGATAATCTCGCTGATCATATGATTGGGAATGTGTATGTTCAGTTTAAGGAGGAGGATCAGGCTGCAGCTGCGCTTAATGCTTTGCAGGGCAGGTTTTATTCTGGTCGTCCGATTATTGCTGATTTTTCGCCTGTTACGGATTTTCGTGAAGCAACTTGCAGGCAGTATGAGGAGAACAGTTGTAACCGCGGAGGGTATTGTAACTTTATGCATGTTAAGTTGATTGGGAGGGAGCTGAGGAGGAAGCTGTTTGGGAGATACCGTGGTTTTAGGAGCAGGAGTCCGAGTAGAAGCAGGACTAGAAGCCGGAGTAGGAGTATGAGTCCTAGGAGGAGAAGAGAAAGGGATGGAGGACGTGGCGGAGGTCGTAGTGAATATCATAAGGAGAAAGATAGGGAGTTTTACCGAGGTGGGAATGGTAGAAGAAGCGAGGGTGAGAGAGGCAGGGAGAGGGAAAGAGATAGGGATAGGCCAAGGAGGGATGATGATGGTGGTGGCCGGAGAAGGTATGGTGGTTCTAAGAGGAGTAGAAGTCCTGTTAGGGATGGGAGCGAGGAGCGGCGTGCAAGGATCGAGCAGTGGAATCGGGAGAAGGAAGAAAGGGAGGACAAACAGTAGTCAGAGACTACTCAGTACTTGCTGATCAATGACATTGCATGTTGCTGGTACTCTTCTTTAATATGGGTCTTATTATTGCTCTGGTTGTGTTAGATGATGCCTTTGAATCTTTGATGTTGTCTTGTTTTTATGGTTCGTGCACCTAGGCTAGGTTGAGATTCTGCTGTATTCTGGTAGTGGAGCACGGGATATGCCAATTGTCATCTATCCGAGGATGGCACTCATCTTTGCAATAAGCTATGTGTTTCTTTTCTTTATTCGAGTGTTTAACTTTTCTTTGTTTATGAAGAGTTGATTATCATCTACTGTAGTCATATCCATGCCTATAGTGATGACGAGCTCCATCAGTTTAATTCAAAATTAAATTTTGAAGCATCCGATGTGCTATAGGCTCAGAGATGCTCTTTTGAAACTGAAAGAACATGCTCTCCTTAGCTTACTTCTACATGTTAAAGACATAAACCTGGCACTTTTGGAAGTTAGAACTGCTGTTCAAAGTTCAAACGGATATGTATTTTAGCATATTTGTAAATTTGTGCCTTGCTATCACTTGTGGGTCTTACGTTTGTGAGATAGCAAGCTTCTTGCTACGCTCCCGTGGTAGAAATAATAATGGACTGAATATAAGGTTAAACACTGAAGCTTTAGATGATGTATACGTATAATTTACTAGAATCAACTGGTGCTTAGCAAACCTAAAGTGCGGGAAAACGCTGAGTCTTATTTGTGTTTGAGTTTCTTTTCAAGGTTACTGCAATTTTTTTCAAGTGTATATTTCATCAATTTCTTGAATTCCACATGACGATCAGGTACTGAAATAAGTAGATGGTTCTCTATTTCTGCTGAGAGTGCCAATTAGTTGGGGCCTCAACCATTTCATAAATCAAGACAATTTGGTACTCTAGCTTTTGGTTACCAGTGTTTTTTAATGTGGTATAGTGAGTTATTTGCATATCTCAAAAACTCCTAGCACTCTCATGCTGGCTAGCTCAAGCATTTCCGCCTATAATAGCAAGAGATGAAGTGACCATATAAATGTGGATGAAAGGACAAAATCAGAGTTGACAAAGGATGATGTAGAATAAACTGCTGCTCTGTCTAGCCAGCCATGCTATCTTTTAACAAAAAATAGGCTTTAAAAAGTGGGATTCAGTGCAGCTAATGGAGCTGGGTCATTTGCAACAAGAAGTCCGGAACCAAATCCCAGTCAGTTGCGGCAGCAAGTTTTACCCATTTTGCGGATCATTATAAGTCATGTGCAGCTGGTTTGCATTCGTGGTAGTTCTGTTTTTGACATGTAAAGAATTGTGTATGAAATCTCAAAGAGTAGCGTGGCAAAGAGGGCGTGCTCCACTCATATTGCCATGTTGCCACATTTGGCAACTGAGGAACCCAAAAATATTCAAAAATGAAAATAAACGTACTGAATAATTTATGAAAAGCAAAACGGCACTGTTTTATTTGAAGCGATAATTTGCCCCACATCAGCAGCAAACAAAATCTCATTGGCTACTAGACGTGTCCACCCCTCTTTCATAAATCTCATACCATAGGATCTCGCCACGTCATCTTCTCGAAATTCAACGGTCGAGATCTTTCAGAAAACAAGCACTATATACAACGCGTTTCCTTCCTCTCCAAGATTTCAAACAACTTCCAAGAAGCTTCCTCGCCTCCGTTTTGTCTACTTCTAGGGTTTCAAATCAAATCATCCATGCAGTAAATTCGCCTAATCCAATAATTCTGATCCATCTGCCGGACGATGAATTCATTAGAAGATTTACTGTCGTCTCCGGAAGAGGCTTTATTGACTGAGTCATCGCCAGTTCCGTCGTGGATTGGGGACATCGAGAACATGCTCATGAACGACGAAGAAGAAGATGTGGTTATTGAGGATGGCATGAATCAGACCTTTTACGATGACTTCTTATCCGATATTTTACTCGATGTCCCTACCGATGCCGCCGACCTCAGTCATGATCAGAAGCCTAGTCCTCAGTCGGACACTACAACTGCCGATCTGGACTCTAAGGCTGATGAAAATCATGATGATGGTGATGATCCAAATTCTAAGAAGAGGAAGAGGTACTAATTACATGTTTTACAATTTTGGATTGTTGAACTTACGCATTTGTATAATATTAGTTAGTATTTGGATTTTGGTACTTCTGTTTATATATTTTGAGTGATTATTAGGCAATTGAGGAATAAAGACGCGGCATTGAGATCGAGGGAGAGGAAGAAGATGTATGTAAAGGACTTAGAGATTAAAAGTCGGTATTTGGAAGCGGAGTGTAGGAGACTAGGGCGATTGCTTCAGTGTTGCTATGCGGAGAATCATGATCTATGTTTTAGGTTGCATATGGGTAGTGGGGCTGCTGATGCTGCTATGACCAAACAGGAGTCTGCTGTGCTCTTACTGGGTACGTCTGTTTTCTGTTTACTGTTGTTACTGGATCATTTTACCTTAGTGGATTTATCCTTTTATTTACATGCTGTTTTGCTGAGAGCTAGTTGCATGAAAATGTGTTAAGAATATTCGTGTGTCATTGGCCAATCCCAATCTGGAATGCTTGAGGTTTGTGTACAGGCATTAGTGAACCCCAGTTTTTTTCAATATATTCCGTTGTAAATAAGCTAAACCATTTACTCTAATGGTGTGTTCATTTCGCCGGAATGGAATGCATTTCGTGGGAATGGAATGATGAATTTGGACATAGTTACATTTTAGATTCATCATTTCATTCCAAGTAATTCCATTCCGATGAAGTGAACACACCATAAATGTACTGGAGATAATGGTTATTGGTTTGTAATTTTTGAACTTCTGTTACATGTGTTCTTTACATAATGGTTGCATATGACTGTCATTAATAATGGGTCTCTAGCCCAGAAGCTTGCGATTGCTTTTTGGGTTCGTATTGGATTGGCTGATGCTGCTGACCTCAAGTCATATAACATGCTTTGAACTTCCTAATTTTTGTGATCTAAAAATATTGATTGCTCATCAGCATATTGAATGTGCTACAGTGTCCTATATACTTCACACTATCTTGTGATGATGACCGTTGTGGTCTTTTCTATTTTCATTGGTTGATTTTGTATGTACCCGGAATCAGAATCTGGGTGGCTTTAGGCATTGAGGTTAATTGTAACTAACAGGCCTCATATTCCGTGAAACCATTATATATATGATTGAGTACTTGGCTCTATCTAATGCCCATTGTTTATGTTTTGTGTGCAGAATCCCTGCTGTTGGGTTCCCTGTTTTGGTTCCTGGGCATCATGTGCCTCTTCAACCTGCCCAAGATGCTATGCTCAAACCAGGAAGTAGTGCTTCAAGGAATCGTAAAGAACGATCCAAGAAGTGTGCAACAAAGAAGGGCAAAAAATAATATAATTCGATCTCTTCGATTTGGAATATTAGTTGATAGTAGGAGGTGCAGTGCCTTGCGAACCAAGATGAAACCTCTCTGGAACACTGGAACAACCTTACCTCTGTCCATAGTTTTCTAGCATGACCTAGTGGTGAGTCATCTATCATATGTTCTTTTGTATCTGTGCACTTTCTTTCAAAGAACCTGGAGTTGTTTTTCTCTGCTATGCATATTCTACTTCTATTTTTGATGTTCTATTGTGTTTTCCTACTGCAATGTCATTTCTTGACAATTTATTCTCACTGAGAAATATTGACCGAACCCAGACGAAGACTATCTTTATAGGGATAATTAAATTGGCAGTTAAAACTGATAGATGTTATCATTTAAGGGTGAGGTTCTTTGAGCCTCGAGAAAATAGTCCAACAGTAGAGAGAAATGAACGTTCGCTAAGTTAATTCAATATTAACTCAATATTAATTATATATTAATTATATATAATTCTATGGCAGATGCGTGAGCCTCTAACGTCTTAATTTGGTATTGGGTCTCAATGAAATCCCACTCTAGCATACTAATGTCATCGATGATATCGTGTAGAGTGCATGAAGTGTGGCATCCCATTAGTAGTTTGTTTGAATTGGACTTTTAACTTAAAGATTAAAATGTCATTATGCTTTTAAGTTGTGGTTGGTCTTCTTATATTAATTGGAATTTCGTTTAAACTAGATAATTGCATTCCTTAAAAAGGGCATCTGATATTGGGACGCTCAACGAAAGATTGCTCAAATAGATATAGATTCACTCTTAATTTACATTAATAAATTTTAATCAAAGAAAATTACATTAATAATTTTATATCAATTGTCATTTTCATTCACTATTTTATCAATTTAGTGTCATGTGACACCCACCAACACACTAATTCGAAAGACAGACACATGTCATCTAATTGATAAACTAATAAATAAGACGTATTACTGAAATATTACTTTACAAATATAATTTAAGTATATAAATGAACTTGATCACTCCCTTACCAACATATGACAAAAAGTTTCGTTGTGCTTTAAACAAACGGAGTCGGTAAGTTTTGAAAGATGATGATGCATAAAGAGGACAACAGTAAATGTAAATACGTACTATGTTGGCTTGGGGCGGTGTGCACTGTTCAAAACTTGATAAATGAATGACTTTTAACCATCGTGATTCTCACACTTATTACTGCAACTACAGTCTCACGTATGTATCATGTATGAATCTATCAGAAATCAGATCACCCTGCACCACCTGATTCTGAATCTGCTTTACTTCTATAGATACACACGTTCTCATGTGTAGCCATCTGACAAGTAGCCGCCCACATTTAATTCTACCAACCTGAACAATCTACAGTATCTATCAACAATCACCCTCCTAAATTTTCAAAAACAAAATGGAAAATCACTGACTTAAAGGAACAGTGAATTTCAGTTGTCCAATGGACATGCCACTAATTTGTTTCTTTTTGTCAATATTTACTGGGAAATGCAGGGCATCGGTGTGTATCAAGTAGTGAAAAGATCAAAACATTCATTTGAGATTAAAGTTAGTTTTAATAAATTGAACGGCTGGATTTATAAAAACTCTCGTCATTGAGTTTATCGATTTATTTAAAATTAAATTTCATCCGTTGGATTATTGGTAATTAATAATTATGATCGTATCTTACGGTCCTAATATTTATTAACACATTCTTTTTAAACTTCTCTCTATAGATTGGAGTACTAAGTTACGTGTGCATTTAGGTTTGAATCATTGTTTGTGCGTGTCTAGATATGCGATTAGGAAAATGTTGTTGTAATTTATTTAAATTAATAACATAAAATTGAATATGTAAACTGATGTCAGTTATCAAATAAAACTGTCAAATAAAATTGCTAGTAGGGATAATTATAGAAGAAATTGTGGTTTCAAATCTGTAATTAGTAATAAGAGTGTTTCCCTTTTATATATTGTAGAGATAGAGAGGTTTACTTATGTGGATCCATCTTTTTGGTGGACTCTAGAAAGTGGTAACTATACGGTTGTGCTTAAGATACGTTTGAGAAGGAGATGCTGAACAGAAGGTTGAATACAGTTTTGTAGATGGGATCTCAGTCGTGCTAAATGCGGAGTCTATCACTCTCAATCACTTAGAAATTGTAACTGGAGAGTTAGAATACGTGACATTTGATTGCGTGTATTAATTTTACTATCTTGTTTTCATTGAGTTTAGAGAATAAATGTCTTATTTGGCTCACAAAAATTAAATTGAGTTACAAAAATTCTTGTGTGACTCATTTAACTTTTGTTAGGGTTTTCCGATATAAATCAAATATACATTGACCCTTTAGTGCTGTCAATTTCAGTGACAATAGCACTCATAAATTAGCTCCTCTAGTGCTGTCAATTTCAGTGACAATAGCATTCATAAATCAGCTCTATCGAACTACAACCCACACAACGTATGGCACTTTGTGTCTTTCACCGTGCTGCTAGTGCTAGTGCTAGTGCTAGTGCTAGTGCTAGTGCTAGTGCTAATGCTCATGCTATAACTATGCTCGCTCCACAATCTTTCTTTAAAAACTAAGCAATCTGTTCATAATTATTAAATACGACATTAATAATAAAAAGGGGAAAGATAGTAACGAGAATCCCTGTAGAAAGCTTTCTATTCAAAAGTTGACTTGTTCACATCGGGTTGTCTGCACAATGAATTATCGTATCACGAAAGGACATTATGTCATGCAGTAACATATTGTTACTATCCATCTTTTTTCTCACGATGTAAAACCACATTAAACCAAGTATTCCACTAAGCTTGGACATAAATATATGTATAAATACATCGAGAATCCATCTGGTGGATCCACCACTATTTGGTGGATCCATGAGTCCCACTATGGACCATTAGATGGATTTTAAATCAATGGTTAGGAATGGTCCCCTATTAGCAAACTAAAGGGTAATATGGGAATTTAGTTAGTTTAGTTAGGAATTTAGTTAGTTTAGTTAGTCTAGTTAGCTTGATTAGATGGCATCATTAAATGCAATGTGATGTTTTGAACCTTTCTCTCACCTTCATTTAATGCAATGTCTTCCTTAATCAACCCTTCACTCATTTTAATAATGTCATTATTCCATTCCCTCCACCATTTTCACCATTTTCACACCTCAAGCTTTTAAAATTTCAAGTTTTATCATAACCTCCTTAATCAACTCCGACTCATATTCTCAATCCATCTCAACCCGTTTTACTTGTAAACCCATCTCATTCTCACCCGTTTTACTTGTAATCTCAATCCATCTCAACTCATACTCAACCGAACAATCACCCTTACCCGTTTTTATAATTCAATGGATAATGCAACTATGAATTCTAAACTTCATTGTTGCAACTTGTTATTGCACTTCCCTGTTGCAACTTGTAGTTGCAAAGTAAGGTGCACATGTGGGGTGCAACAGTTAAAATGCAGAAACCACATGTGGGGGTGCAACTTGTAGTTGCAACTTGTAGTTGCAATAGTAAGGTGCACATGGGTTGAGATGAATTACAAGTAAAGGGCTGAGAATACGGGTGAGAATATGGATTGAGATTATGATAAAATTTCAAATTCTAAAAGCTTGAGGTATGAAAATGGTGGAGGGAATGAAAAAAAATACATTATGAAAATGAGATGAGAGAGTGTTGTTTAAGGAAAGAGAGTGTTGTTTAAGGAGAGAGAGTTGTAAACTAATAAATGCAACTACAAGGTGCAACTATTAAACTACAAGGTGCAAGTAATAAACTAATAAATACAAATACAAGTGCAACTAAACTACAGGATGCAAGTAATAAATGCAACTACAAGTTGCAACATGAAAGTGCAATAACAAGGTGCAACAACATCCTCCATTTCAGCAATGGCTTCGTCTTGATCACCAATCTCATACAAAGCCAATGCTCTCCCACAGCAAGAAGAACACCTGCGTAAACAAACATTAAATATCTCAGCTTTACGAACAAACAACATAATACACATTAGGTAACCATAAAATCAATAATCAATAAACATCAGAGTAATAGTCAAAAGATTGAGAAAGGGGTAGTGATCAAATCAATGAACAAAATGCAATTATATACACAATTTCATACAAACAGATAACCATGAATGCAACACCAAAATGCAACAACAAAATGCAAAACTTAAATGCAAGAGCTAAAATCAAACTATTAAATCGGCAACTTCTATTTAAAATGGATTTACCATATGCAACTATAAAATGCAACTATAAAATGCAACTATAAAATGCAACTATAAAATGCAACTATAAAATGCAACTTCAAACACAATGACAGAATTCACATCAAATATCCACCTAACATACTCACCCTTCAAAACGATATGCAACACCAAAATGCAACCTAAAATGCAACACCAAAATGCAACCTAAAATGCAACACCAAAATACAACCAAGCTCAGATGACAACATTCATTTACATAATTCAACAAGCAAAAGTTTGAATCTTTCAACCAATGTTACTGACCAGTAAACCCCATAGTCAAATTCAGAGCAGAAATCATACAAATCTCCTATTCTCAAATTCAGAATCAATAAACACCCAAAGTCAACCCAATATACACAGCTTAACACAAAATCATACTATATACTCACTTCAAATTCCCCCAATATCGAATTCTTCACATAATCTACACACAAAAATCCTTCCCAGAATCACAACAAATTCAAAAAGGGAAAGAAAGTCATACCATTCAGAGTAGAAACCACCAATACCATTGACAACATCTGAGCCAAAACCTCCGAGCCTCCATTAATCAAAACTCAACCTCACCCTCCACTCAACACTAACTCAATTTAAATCTCATCAACTCCAACAAACTCAGAGTGGATCCAGATCCAGATCCAAATCCCAATCTCCATCTCCATCATCTACGGTCTCCCTCTTGGTTTTGTGAGAAGGTGAATTGGGTGAGATGGGTTTTTAGGTCAATTTAAACACCCATCGTCGCTGCGTCTGGAGATGGGTTTCAAAGTGATGAATTGGGTGAGAAGGTGAGAGAAGATGAGAAGGTGAAAAGGTGAGAAGGTGAGAAGTGATAGAAGGGGAGAAGTGACAGAAATACCCTCAACACATTAACCTCCCATTCAATACTAACCAAACTAAATTTAAACATATAGGACACGTGTCACAATACAATCAATTCTATCTATTAGATGTAAGGTCCAGATCTGGACTCATAGACCCACCAAACAGTACAAGACCCACCAGAGACGCCCTCTAAATACATCAACTCAATTGATTAACGAATATATAAACAGGAATTGTATCAACATATTAATGAGACACGGAATTATATTAACATATTAATGAGACAAATGTAATGATGTGGTGCAATTTAATGCGTTTAAAAAATGTAATAAACTAATGCAAGAGGAGGTTCACGAATCCACATGACCTATCACTCAAATGTAAGTACTATTGGAAGTCTATAACAGCCTAGTTTCTACGCCTATACACTAGAGCCGCTACTGCCATACAGATCCCCCATGACAATACCCCTCTCCTTTCTTTCTCACCTCTCTTTTCTTTCTCAATAGTGAACAGTAAGTGTTGTTGCATTTACTTTCAGTTTTCACATTTCATTTCCTCATCACTTTTTAGGTCTCTTCTCTCTTCCCTACTGTCTGAGTGCAACCAATCCATCAACTTACTTGAAAACTGCTATAAATACGTGCAAATTTCCTCAACTCCTACAAGTCTACAACTGGTACAAATTTGAGGGAGTGTAAACAATGCTGGTAGATATTGAAGATGTCCTGTGCGAACTTGCGAGTGAGGAGATCAATGGCTGCCCACCAGGTTTCAGATTCCACCCTACTGATGAAGAACTTGTCAGCTTCTACTTGGCATCTAAAGTGTTACGTGGCAGCAACAGCCTCTTCTGTCCTGTAGATATTATTATCCCTGAAGTTGATTTAAACAAATGTGAGCCTTGGGAACTCCCAGATGAGGCCAAGATGGGTAAAAGAGAATGGTATTTTTACAACCTGAGGGACAGGAAATACCCTACAGGGCTCAGGACCAACCGAGCCACTACCACTGGTTACTGGAAAGCTACTGGCAAAGACAAGGAGATTTATGCTGCTGCTACTGGTAACTGTGGTGTGATTGGAGTGAAGAAGACTCTTGTATTTTACATAGGGAGAGCTCCAAGGGGTGAGAAGACTAAATGGGTCATGCATGAGTATCGTCTACATCCTCATTTCTTTATCTCATGTTCTGCTGGTCCTGCTTCATCCAAGGTAACCAAATCATTCATTCATAGCATGGTTCAAAACAATTTAGATGTATTGATTTTGTTTGTTTGAGCAGGATGAGTGGGTGATCTGCAGGATATATCATAAGGCAGTAGAGAAGAAGAACTTGTTAAGCAGTGAAATAGGTACCTGTTCCATACCCAGAGCCAGAAATGAGAGCCTGTTCCAACTGAATGGACGATTCTTTCAAAACCAAGGCTCTGCATTTGTTGCCACTGATTACAGGAACAAACACAGCTCAACACGATTGCTGTTTAATGATAGTTATAACCCATTGCTAATTCAATCCCAGTTGGATGCCTTACTCCCAGCTTGCAATTTCCAGCATGAATCTTCCTCAAATAACCCAGCTACTATTGCTGCTATTAGCTCAAATGCTGATCCAACCACATCCAAGTTGTATTCAATGGAGGAAGAACTACTGGCTAAGATCAATAATGCAACTTACACTGAGCAGGAGAGGACAGAATCCAGCTGCTTTACTACACAGCCACACTTGCTGCAAGGAAAAGGAAGAGGTGCCTCAGAGTGGTTCCATGAGCTGCAGACAGCTTGCCCCACAACTCAATTCAACCCTTACAATGCTATTAATAACCAACTGACCAACATTAATATGGATTTGAGCCAAGGTGGTTGCTGCCTGCAAATGGTTGTGGATCCTAATTTCAAAATTCCAACTGAGGGAGATCAGCTGTCCGGGCCACTGGGTTCTTGACCATCATCATTTGCTATCAACATGTTCTGTTTAGCAGGAATGTATTTTATCCACTAAACATAGCAGTGATATATGTAAAAACTTTATTTCACTATAAATCCTAGAACATAATCTAGTTTGCTTTCCCTCAATTTCATTGATCAAGAAAGAGTTAAACACTAGCAATTAACCATAAACTGAGGCTCAATCCACTAAGCAAAGATGCCAAAGGTTCAAGTCTAATTTATATCACAGTGCTCAAACTAAAAAGTTTCATAAATAGTGCACTTCCCTGAGTGAAACCAGATGTTTCATAGCCATCATTGGAGATAATGATCTCCACCAATAAACCGGCCACAACACGTCAACACCAGCTGAGCTTCTTCAGCTCTGCTTGAACTTGACATTACAGGTCAACCTATGATAAGAAAAGAAGGGAAGACAAGAGAAGTGGAATAGCTTTTGGATTTGATCATTTGCATTGATACGAGACTTGAATATATACAAGTTAAGCATCTTAGTTATAGCTAAGATCAAATTAAATGTACAGACTAACTTAATGCATTGAACGGATACGTAAAGACTAATTAACATTCAATACTCTCCCTCAAGTTGGAGCATGAGGATTAATAATGCCCAACTTGCTCAATAGATGTTGAAACTGTATCTTTCCGAGAGCTTTAGTAAATATATCCGCAGGTTGCTGCGTTGTTGGTACGTAGCATGTGATGAGAGCACCAGATTGAATATAGTCTCTTATGAAGTGACAATCAATTTCAATATGTTTTGTTCGTTCGTGAAACACGGGATTAGCAGCGATGTGTAAGGCAGCTTGACTATCACAGTAAAGGCGTATAGGAAAAGTGTGACCAACTCCCAACGAACGCAGTAATGATTTTAACCATACTAGCTCACGACAGGTCCATGCCATGGATCTATATTCCGCCTCAGCAGATGAACATGAGACAGTTACTTGTTTCTTTGTTTTCCAAGAGATGGGAGACTTGCCCAACATTATAAAATAACCTGAGATGGAACGCCGAGTTATAGGACAAGAAGCCCAATCCGAATCACAAAAGCTGTAAGTTGGAGAGAACTTTGATTGGATAAAGTAAACCTTGTCCTGGATGACCTTTTAAATAGCGCAAAACCCGAAGAACAGCATGCCAATGATCTAGTTTAGGATGTTGCATGAACTGAGTTAAAGTATGGACACAATACGATAACTCAGGACGTGTAATAACAAGATAAATAAGCCGGCCCACTATACGACGATATCTCTCAGGATTAGAAAAAGAAGGGCTCTTAGAAATAGCTAGCTGGTGATGTTGCTCCATGGGAAATTCAGAAGGCTTTGAAGCAAGTAATCCAGTTTCAGATAATATATCTAGTGTATACTTCCGTTGAGAAAGAAAAAGGCCAGACGGAAGACGTGATATTTCTATCCCAAGAAAGTACTTCAAAGAGCCAAGATCTTTCATATGAAAACATGATGTGAGATATGCCTTGAATCGAGCAATGAAATCAGTTGAATTACTTGCAATAATTAAGTCATCGACATACACTAAAACGTGCATTGTGATGTTGTTCTTTTCATATGAGAAAAGAGAGTAGTCGGCCTTACTTTGAGTGAAACCAAAAGCAAATAAAGTAGAAGACAGCTTTGCAAACCAATTTCGTGGAGCTTGCTTGAGTCCGTAAAGAGATTTGTTTAAACGACAAACATGTCCTGACGGAACACCAACCAAGCCGGGTGGAGGTGTCATATACACCTCTTCATCAAGATTGCCATGCAAAAATGCGTTATGAACATCCATCTGATGAAGCTCCCATCCACGGACGGCAGCAACCGAAAGTAATACACGGACTGTAGTCATTTTTGCAACCGGTGCAAAAGTTTCGGTGTAATCAACACCTTCAATTTGACGATTTCCAAGTACGACTAAACGCGCTTTGTGTCTCTCAATAGTACCATCAGACTTGTACTTTATCCGATACACCCATTTACATCCGATAGGTTTCTTATATGGAGGTAGAGAAGAAAGAGTCCAAGTATTATTTTGACGTAATGCCTCAAGTTCCAAGTTCATTGCCTCTCGCCAAACAGAATGTTGCACTGCCTCTTTGAATGAGTTGGGTTCTACACCAGCTGTAATAGCTGCAAGATATCGGACATGAAAATTTGAAAACTTGGAACATGAGTCATATGCTGCTAGAGGATAAAGTGTACTTGAGGTTTGTGATTTTGATTTGGACAAAGATGAAGTGACAGGAGGATCAACACGCTGAACGACATTGCATACATAGTCTTTCAAACGTATATTTGATGTTTTATGTCGATTACTCCTTCTGACATCATGCGAATCTAACTCAGCATTATGTGAAGAAGAAGAAGAAGAAGCTCTCTCTCTTTCCACTGAAGACAAACTCTCCCTTACTTCTGAAGGTGTTGTGGAATCCAAAGGAACTGATGTTATGGAATGATGAGAATGATCATCATATATAGATGGTAATGGGGTTGAGCTTTGAGTTACAGGTTCCTTAACCGGAGGTGAAGCAAAAGGGAATATTGTTTCAAAAAAATCAACATCCCTACTGATGAAAATATCTTTTGTCTCCAAGTCATACAAACGCCAGCCACGCTTACTAACGGGATAGCCGATAAAAATGCATTTCCGACTTCGCGCTGCAAATTTATCTCGAAATCTAGGAACTTGAGATGCAAAACAGAGACATCCGAAAACTCGAAAAAAATCATAAACCGGTGCACAATGGTGTAAAAGCTCATAAGGAGTTTGGTTATCTAAAATTGGGAATGGTGTGCGGTTGATGAGAAACGCAGCTGCTGAAACACATTCGGCCCAAAATTGTAATGGTAAGTGAGCTTGAAAGCGTAAGGCTCGAGCAACATTAAGTAAATGACGATGTTTTCGCTCAACTCTTCCATTTTGTTGGGGTGTCGCAACACAAGATGTTTCAAAAATAATTCCTTTAGCATCAAGAAAAGTACGTAGAGGTAGGTGTTGAAGTTGGCTGTGAAATATTTCGAGCAGAGAAAGCCAAGGAATCAATGGAAGACTCTCTTGATATGACAACCGCCTTTAAACGCTCTTCCTGAACCACCAAGGAGTAAACTTTATTTATTGGTGGTAAAGGATCTTGTGCCATGATATTAGATCGAAGAGTTCCAAATATACATCATCAAGACCGATAAGAAACTGATGCACAAGTTCTTCATCGCGTTCTTTAGACCAAAAGGAATTTAAATTGCACTCACACTTGCCGCATGTGCAGTTTCGAGTAGGGACATATGTAAGCAATTCATCCCATAACTTTTTTAAAGTACTGTAATATGTTGCCACAGTTTGACCTGTTTGACGGCAACGAGACAATTCAGATCTCAATTGCAACTTGCGGGGGCCATTACCTATGCTGAAATGTTGGCGCAAATCATCCCATAGATCTTTGACATTGTCATAGTAAGTAATGGAAGAACGAAGTGGATTATCAATAGACTGGACAACCCAACCTATTAACATGGAGTTCACCATGTACCAGTCATCAAGTGTCGGAGGAGATGTGGCAGCAACAGCAGGTCGAGATATAGATCCATCAACGAATCCAAGTTTCTTTTCGCACGAAAAGAATTACGCATCGCGACCACCCATTCATCATAGTTATCACCCTTTAGAATCACTGGACATATGGAAAGTCCGGGATGATCTGAAGGATGAAGGTAATAAGGAGATGAGATTGAGATAACATCGCTTATATTTGTTGATGTTGACATCAGAAAGAATGACTAGCATAAAAGAAGTATTTGGTAGTGTGACTAGACTCTAGACCAACGACCAATGTTGAGATGAGATTAGGATTGAATTTTAGGATCTATTGCGTCTGATACCATGATAAGAAAAGAAGGGAAGACAAGAGAAGTGGAATAGCTTTTGGATTTGATCATTTGCATTGATACGAGACTTGAATATATACAAGTTAAGCATCTTAGTTATAGCTAAGATCAAATTAAATGTACAGACTAACTTAATGCATTGAACGGATACGTAAAGACTAATTAACATTCAATAACCTACCACCCTTCATGCATTGCAGTCAACTCTATCATGCGCTCAACCCAACATTGCCCCAATCAGTCAGCAGTGAAATAAAGCAATCAGCACGATTCAAGTGACGATGAAATGGTAAAACCATACCAAGTAGAAAGCCTGGATACTACTAGGGTGCTCTTGAATTTCAGCATCATCAGTACCAGAAATGACAACAAAAATTTGTGATTA
Organism: Sedum album; assembly: GCA_006409495.1. Lineage (NCBI taxonomy): Eukaryota > Viridiplantae > Streptophyta > Magnoliopsida > Saxifragales > Crassulaceae > Sedum > Sedum album. Next base: position 28,111 of record QZGG01001068.1, on the reverse strand, counting down.
ACTTCTAGCATGCCCGACAATCTATTAAGGTCTAAGGTGACAAGAAAATAAGGGAACACTTGATGATAATAATAGTTTTGTTTCGATAAGCTCTGTTTACTACTCCCTCCGTCTCACTATGTTTGTCCACTTTGATTATTTTATACCTCACATATAATCAAAAAGGTGGACAAACTTTGTGGGACGGAGGGAGTACTAAAAGTGCTTTTGAGAGAGTGAAGACAAATGCTAGCTACTCTTTTACGAGTCATATCTCACGTTCCACTTGCCACTTGAGTCACCATTCAGATACCAGTTCTTTCCCTTATCTGTAACCTGAGATTGCAATGAATGGTAATGAAAGCTGGAGTTAAGATTCAAGATGGTGCAGAAGTAAGTACATGTCTTTTGCGTGAACCGTAAAACACGACAAGATCAAATTAGAAAGCATTGTCTACTTGAGTAATGCTCTTTTTAGACCCTTACTATTGGGTGAGACCCTGAGACCCCAATCATGACCGTTGATTGGGTTTGCTTTTGGGGTCCAGATTGTGGCACGTGAAGGTTAGAGAACAAAAGCAACAATTTCTCTCACCTCCGATTTTGAGGATCTCACCCAAAATTGAGGGTCTCAAAAGAGCATTACTCTTGTCTACTTAGTCTAAGCACCTCAATAATTAGTAAAAGAATGGGAGACTGACCTTGATTCATTATTTTGATTAAACCACAGTCTAAAGAAGAAATTTCATAACACGATGTTAAAATCAATAGTGAACACAGAAGGATAGGCGTGAACCCAAAAAGGAGCCCAAAAAGAAAGTTGAGTCAAAATCAGTAAAATAACATGTGAAAAATGAAAACTTACAATTGGATAAAAGTGTCTTAGAACTGCTCTGAATTCATTAGGACCTCCATGTCCTGTATCCAGCTCTCCATTAACCTGGTTAAGTACATAAATATATAAGACATTGATGAAGTCCCGAACGCCTCTTTATCATTGGAACCTTGAATTTATCTCATTAAAAGACATGTTGTTATATGTTGGAAATGAGTTTAATTTCTAAGTGTGAAGAAAATGAATTTTGTCTCGTTTTGAAGGGCCAATTTCGGTGTCTTGTGTACATCGAATCGAATAGTTAAAATGTTGATAAAATTCCTTGCATGTGTACTATAAATATCGGATATTCGAATGCCAAATTTGATCGAGTATCGGTTGAGATATCGAAGTTCAAAGTTGCACATAAAACATGACAAGTTAGAGTTCATGAGGAATCGATGTCAAAACTTGTATGTTTGTATATCTCAAATAGGTGGTATGGTAAAATTGTTTAACTACATATATAGCAACATTTTAGTTATGTATAAGTCGTAGATTACATTTTTTTTAATGCACCATGTCATTGCACTTGTCATGTGCAAAATATGTGCAACTCATATGTGTCTATCTGGTGCACCAAAATAGATGAATCCACATGATACAATCGCTACACATTGTATCAAAAAAGAGGGGCATACATAATAAGAGGATTCTTCTATTTTGTGGATTTCACGGTAAATGAATCCACATAAGATATCCCCTAAATAAAAATTGGGTCAGCGATAATTTTAGAATGACAAAGTTAATTTATTTTTGTACCCTCGTGCATTACAAAATCGTATATGCAAAGAGGGATATTTTAGGTATTTTGGCTATCAGTTAGCATTGATAATGACAAAGTGGGGTTGGCCTAGTGGTTAGGCACCCACTAACTGGACCATTAGGTCTTGGGTTCGAGTCATAGCGTAGGAGTGAAATTCCTGTAATCCCTTTAAAAAAGTTAGCATTGATGACCAATGGTTTCTAGTAATTCAATCTGTACATTGATCTCAAGTAAATAGTAGAAAAATGCATTCCTTGTACTCGAATTCGTCTTAAGCAACTTTGTTTTGATATTTTTATTATAATTGTATGTAATTTTATTTGAACTTTTTATCTAAGCTGCATTATTTTAATTCGTATCAAATAACTTTTGTAGCACTGAAGTTAACCACATGTTCTGTGCAAAAACTTTGTGGTCCGGCACTCCGGCACAAATAATGCTTCATGAGTCTAAATCATTAAGCACATACGAAGTAGCTCCAAAAACACTTGATATGTACATATGATTAAATGAGTTAGCCAGCTATGTAAAACTAGAAATATGTTATATATCTTATCCTGATTAAGTTGTAGGAGAACAATAAATATTTATAAGAAGGAAGGGCAAAATCGCAACCGTTAATATGATTAAATTTGATAGTTGCGATTGTCCTACGATCCTACGAAAACATTCATCCATGCGAGGAGGTTTGTATGCATCTTTTATTTCTTGCTAGTGCTTTGGACGTGGAGCTTATTTGCGTCGATGTTCTTGGAGTGATCTTTTAAGCAGAATACAGAGATATGCCCGCTTTAATAGCTAACACATGCTTGTCAGTGATTAGGGAAACTTGAATACCCACTAGGGGAGAGCAAATGGTAAATTACCATTTTACAGTTTTCCGTTACCGTTTTACCGAAATATATATCAATAATATTTTTTAAACTATTTCAGATTAATTTTAAATACTTTATTTTTTATAATTATTTTTAATAATTATTTTTAATTAATATAATATATATTTGGAAAATTTGGTAAAATGGTAAATTACCAAAATGAAAAAATTTCTTCCATTTACCGAACTTTTTACTGAATTATTTTTTACTAAATTTTTTCTAAAAAATAAATTATTTTAATAAATCAATAATTTACTGAACTTTCCTTTTCCATAATACCCACTATCAAAAAAGTTGCCCGTAAGGTAGTTAATTGAGGCCGAGAAAAATAAGTCCTTTGATGTCATCGTGCAGCATCAGGCTCCATGTGCCATTATCTCTCGTTCCATCCACGGTTTTGTTAAATAACTTTATATCACATGTAAACAACTATTTGAACTTTTATACCAGTACAAATAATGCATATACTTTAGCATTGCATCATTCGGTGCTATTATATGAATAGTGACACTATTTAATATACTTTCATTACTTTATCAATTTGTTGTCACGTGGCAACCATTAACCCACTTACATTTAGTGTTATCTACTAATTCAAAAGGTAGACACGTGTCATCTGATTGATGAACTAGTGAAAGAGATGTACTGTTGAGATGTGATCTTACGAATACAATTTAAGAAAAATGATGTACTTGAGCGCTCCTCATATATGATTACTCCTCACAATTGTCATAGACTTCATCATTTGGAGGATAATCAGAAGAAAAAAATATGTTTGAATTATGTTATTTTGTTTTTGTCAAGTTTGAGTTTTAAATGTATCAAGTTTGTGAATGTTGTGTTCTCGGATTTGTCCTTAGGAAATCCTTTACCCAACCAACCTGACCGGCCTAAGTCAGCAAGGGATGAGGCTCACTTCGAGGACAGCAAGTCAGCAGCGAGGACTTTGATGAAAGACCGAGTAGGCAGCGCAGCACAAGTTCTGAAATTCAGCAGCAATGACAAGGCATTCGGGGGTTCCTTTGGCTTAGATCAGATCATGACTAGCAGCATCATGGATGCCCAGCATCATCCTAGCTCAGGGAAGCTCACAAGAGCTCATGGGACTTCAACAAAGTTCAAAGAATCAGCAAGTTCAAATCTGTCCAATTATGAGTAGCAATCTGAATTCTGGGCAGCAGGTATGAAGACTTTGGGTTATGCTACTCATCATCAAGTCTATGGTTTTAATGTTATGTTGTGTAATAATCAGTCCATGTTATGTGTCACACAGGACTTTAGTTATTTGTATTGTGTTTGAGTCATGTAATGTCCTGCATATGCAGATTGTGTAGCATAGGTTATGCAGGCAGTTTGTAGGCAGTTTTAGTCGGTTATGCAGGGGAATAAAGCCTTATCTCCTGGAAAACGTGGCAGCTTGTTGCCTATTAGGGTTAGGGTTCCTGCACTTTGTGTTTTCATGTTATCGAAGTAGAGAATTCTGCAGTAATTGTTAAGAAGCATTCTGCAGATTGTTTATCACTCGGTTTCATGAAATCTGTCCTGTTTTTCGTATAACTTTCAGCAGCAAACGAGCATAGTTGCTCACCCCAAATCCGACCCATATCTAAGGAGATCACTGGGAGGATTATCAGAGTTCATCAGTCCATTAAGGACAACAATCAGACACGCTTGCGCAACATTCAGCAGGAAACCGAGCAAACCGAAGGCAATTCTGCCGAACCTTAGAGTAGTACACCAAAACCCAGCAACCCAGCAACCCAGCAACCCAGCAACCCAGCACAGCCTTTACCCAAGTGAGGAGAGGAGTTTAGGGTGTAGGGGAGAGTGACACTCGAGGATAGAGGTACAGCGACTAGGTGAGCGCGTTGAATTAGCCAAGTCAGGTTAAGAGGTTCCTAACAGTGAACTCATAGTTTCAAACTATGGGATCCCTATGAAAAAATAATGACATGACGTTTGATCCTATGTGCGTGACACATCTGCGTTAAAAACAACACATTTAATATTTTATGGAATCCTGTTGTTTAAAACCAGACATGTAGAAATATGGATTCCGCTATTTCAAATCACGGGATCTTATTCACCAAAAATTAAATAAAACTATTATTTTGTCATTAATATAAATAATGAATTAAAAAACTCCATACACATATATATGCATATTCGGATATTTTTACCAAAATGTGATTCAAATATATTTCACAGAGTAAGGATAGGCCGGGTATAAAGTATCATATTTATGTAAAATATAAACTGATATCAATTGTTGATTGAGTTCAGATCAACCCTTTACAAACATGGACCTATTCACAAATACTTAAGAATTACATGTTTGAGTTAAGATCTAGAAAAATAAATAATTTATGTGAGATGACGAGACTAATCTCAACCGTTGGTTTAGAGAAATCTAGCGATTGAGATTAAATTGATTTTAAATACTTTTTAAATCAAATTGCAAAAAACACGGTGTGTTTGTGGATTGACGATGATGTCCTTCCATCTCATGTAAAATACTTTGTCCTCCTTGAATTATTTCCTTACATGTTTAATTTATAATTTTGATACATCTAAAAGGGTAAAAAGGTATAAAATATAAATCATAGTATAATTTAGTAATGTTTTTGGCTCTCATGAGAAATATATAAAATAAAATGTTGTTCGTAAACAATCCCAATATTAAACACATATGTAATTGTTTTCTTTAAGTTATAAGGTAATGAACATATCGGATTAGGTTAGATGAGAAAATTATATATATGTAAAACCGTAAGACATCATCTCTTCCATTCATTTTATAAAATCTAACGGATTAGATAGAAAACCACTTTTCTCAACCGCCCCGTGTTTTGCGCACACTTGTTCCCCAATTTTACAAAAGATGAATTAATCACAATCGTTAGATTATTGAAATCAACGTTTAAGATCATGTCTCACCGTCTCACAAAATTCTTGTCTCACAAACACCCAACCCTAAACATATCAATTACTAAATATAATTGTGATTTAATCTTAAAATTAACGTGTTCTTAAGATTTTAATGTATTTGAACCTATTCATATTCTACTCATAATAATTTCATTCTAATATGAAAATTATTCCATATTAATAATTGTAAAATAATAAATTTTATTTATTTTTGGTGAATAAGATCCTCGGTTTGAAATAGTGGGATCCATGTTTCTACATGTACCAACGATTTCAAAAAGTGGGTTCCCATAAAAATATTAAATGCATCATTTTGACGCAGACATGTCACGCCACATATGACCACAAGTGTCATATCATTATTTTATCATAGGATCTGCGGTTTGAAACCGCGGAAACTTAAAAATGTAACATTTTTGAAACTCAAATTCAAATTTGAAAAAAGGAAATAACATAATTAAACCTAATATGTTTGATAATTTCCCACCAATAATGGAAACTAATTTAAGATAGTGAACATATCAGTTACTAAAGATTATTGTAATTTAATCTTAAAATTAATGTGTTCTTAAGATATCGGTGAATAATTTCAAAGTAATAAATTTATTTTATTTTGGTGAATAAGATTTCGTGGTTTGAAACGATGGGATCCATGTTTCTACATGTGCAGTTTTAAACAGCGGGATTCAATAAAAATATTAAACGCATCATTTTGATGCAGATGTATCACGCCACATTAGACCTGTTCAAGTTCGGGTCTGGACCGGATAGTTTAAAAAAATTAATACATGTATTCGGATCGGGCTAGACTCGCTCGGTGTATTCGGGCCAAAAGTTATGTCCATATCCGACCCGTTATCGGACCGGGTTATCCGTCGGGCCAAAAAGCCCTAATTACAAATACCAAACTTTTATTATTCAGATTATATCGAATAAAAATAAAATATTTTTTAAATAAAATGTGTTATAAATCATATTGACTACTATATTTTATTGACACAAATAATACACAATTTTTTTGAATGGTGCAATAATATATTTTAAAAATAATGTGGACGAAATCTACATAATTAAATTTACTAAAATAAAATTTTCATATTGATAATTAGGGTTGAAATTGAGAGGGACACTAAATATATGTAAGACGGAAGGACAAAATCATGACCTTTAATTCTTTAAAATTGATGGTTGAGATTAGTTTAAACTTTTATTAAATTTAGGAATTTATATGCACAAAACACGTGGCGGTTATGTGTGACGGTTGTTAATATAAACCGTCAAATTGATCACAATCAGCGGTGTTGATCATGTCTCATTGTCTCACATAAAAATGTTTGTCCTCCTTGAACCTTTCCCTTGATAATTATTTTATGTAAATATAATACATATATTGTAATATGAACAAAAGATACATAAGATAATTCCTATATTTAGTTTAGATTTTTTATACCGGGTAACGGGCGGGCATTGTAGCCCGGTTCAGACTTAAATACGTGTCCGTACCCGGTCTTATTATATTAACAAAATGGTATGGATTGGGCTAGCTCATCAGGTGAAATTTTGTGTCCAAGCCCGCTTTTTTGACCGGACGGACGGGTCGGGCGGGCTAATCCGGATTTGAACATGTCTAGGCCACATAAAATCAAAACGTCATGTCATTTTTTTCACAGATTACATGGTTTGAAATCGCTGAATCCGTAAAAAGTAACATTTTTGAAACTCAAACTGACAAAAACAAATAAAATAAATCAAACCTAATGTTTTTGATTATTTTCCATTTGAGCACTCAAACTGAATTCTTGTTCTAAATTTTCTAGTTTTAAGGCAATAAAATGAATTAGGCTCTATCCTCTTTCACTTTAGGTGAGTTGGTGCTCGTTTGTCAAGCAGTCCAAACATGTAATAATTTAACTGTTCGTCTATTTTGGCGAGATTCTGTGAACCTAACCTGCCCCCAAACCCATCCAATCTCTTCCGGATTCCTCTTCATCTCCTAAATTAAGGTTGTTGTTGTCTCTTGTCCCGACTGTTAATGCCGTCACAAGTTATGCATGCCGTAGATTTCAATGAAATTCGGGATAAGCTTTCCACCCAATTCCAACCCTGGCAACGATCCATTCAATTCTGGGTTCGAGCTGCTGATATCTACACTGGCTACAAGGTCCCTCTTTTCTATTTTATATAATTAAATATTAAAATTGATAACTGTGGAAGCTGGATTTATGATGTTTGTGAGTTACAATGTGTGTTTTTGGAACTTAGGTTGTTCAAGTTAGGGCGAGTTTTGTGAAAGATGCGGACAAGTTGGAGCAAATGTGGGAGACCCAGCATGAAGTTGCTGCTGATAAGATTTATAACATGTGTGCCGATCTTGGTGGATTTTTTCTCAAGGTGATTTCAAAAGTTAATATCTTTGGTATTACTTAAATGAGGTTATAATGTGTTTGGTTTAAGTGTTTTTGGTGGTGGTGGTGCTAATGTGGGTTATATAGGTGGCACAAGTTATTGGAAAACCTGACCTGGCTCCAGCTGCGTGGGTGAGAAGACTCGTGACATTGTGTGATCAAGCACCTCAAACTCCAATTGATACTGTGAAACGAGTGTTGGAGAATGAGTTTGGTCGTGATGTTGATGAGATGTTTGAGAGATTCGACACAGTTCCTATCGGTTCTGCTTCGATTGCACAGGTTTGAAATTTTGCATTTGAAATGAGGTGTTAGATTGTCTGCTTCGAGTGTTGGAGACTGTTAGTAACTTGTTCGAAGATTTTTTACTTCATGTAATGCTAATTGAGAGATTTTTTGTTTTTAAAATATTCTAGCAGTAATACGGTTTTCTTAGCTGACAAGCTATTTCTGTGTATATAGGTGCATCGCGCAAGGCTAAGAGGTGATAAAATTGATGTGGCTGTCAAGGTAAAAAAAATCTTGTATAACAGCATTCCTGTAAAATTAGAATTTTATAAGGCGGTTCACAGCTGCAAGGCACTTATTACATTTTCGGATACTGTGGTACTTCATAGGTGCAACATCCTGGTGTACAGAAGTTAATGATGACAGATCTTCGAAACCTACAAGCTTTTGCATTATATTTGCAAAAGACTGACGTTGCCTTCGATATGTTTTCTATAACAAAGGAAATGGAGAAGCAGGTACGGTGCCTCAAATTCACCTAAGTTTTCAGTACAATTTGCCAAGATAAATTTGGCTTAACGTCACACTCACATCAGAATCTGTGTCCATGATTAGAAATTGCTATTACTAAATCTGTCTTTCTAATATCTGCTGAAAGATCGGATACGAGTTCGACTTCTCAAGGGAAGCTAATGCTATGGAGAGAATACGGCGCTTCTTATATGAAAATAACAGAAGGCCTCCAGTTCTGGTACCACGAGTCATACGATCCTTAGTCTCAAGGTATGCACAGATACCCATGGCGCTAGAAATTGATAATCTTTCAGTAACAATGTTTGTGTGGGAGAGTGCCCTGGTGAGAATTCAGGGCCTTCTACGCATGCTATTTGATAATCCAGCTGACAATTAATCTGAGCTTCATTTTGTCCCTTCGCTAGGAGAGTCTTGGTGATGGAGTTTATTGAGGGAACTCCAATATTGAAACTTGGGGATGAAATCGCAAAAAGAGGCATCAACCCTGCTGGTAAGATAGCGGCCGCAGCGAAGGAGTAAGGGTTTATTCTTTACAAGCTAAAAATTCATTTTTTTCAGTTAGCAGATTATTTTGTAGTTGAGTATATGAGGTAGGTATCATTTTGTACTTGTGTTTTGGTCAGTTTAATTTGGCTCATGCAGGTATATATATTTCAAAAAAAGTCTCCTTATGTTCGGTTCTCTGTAGAGTCGGATAATATTACTCGCTGGTTTTGAAGTTGCTCAATTTAACTAAGCATTTTCCCTCTTCTGCATCTGGCATATTTTGCCAAGCCTGTAAATTTTAGGCATCCATCGTTGTTACTTGATCATAGTAACTACTAACTACTAACTAGTAAACAACCAATTATTTGATAACACGGTTTCAGTTAACTTAACAGTAGTTAAGTTTTGACATTTTTGTTAAGCTAAGCTGTTTTATTGAGTGTTCGAGTATAAGGAATCCCCTCTTGAGCATATATGCTTCCCATTTATTTTTCTAAATATGTTCAGTAATCAACTAACAGATCATTCTCTTTGATGTGATCATGAAACCAACTGATATTAGTTGCTGCACAGTCTTGCTTCTTTTTTGTTCCGTCTTTCTGTTGATGCAACTACTTGCTAAACTTTTTCTACGAAAATATAGGAAGATTCTCAAGAGCCTAACAGAAGCATATGGACAAATGATTTTGAAGAGTGGCTATTTTCATGCAGATCCTCACCCTGGGAACATAATGGTCTGCAAGGGATCGCAGGCAAGCCTATTTTTATGATAAAGTTATCTTGTTTAAAATATTTGTTTGGGACAAATTGTTGTTATAATTTATGAATGGATCTCTTATGCTGCCATAAATGCTGCTAAACTTACAGAATCTGGTAATCTAACCCATTCTATTTACTGTTGGATGGTTTTAGGTTGCCTTGCTTGACTATGGCCAAGTAAAGGAGATGCCTGATGACTTGAGGCTTGGTTATGCAAAGCTTGTTATAGCTATCGCTGATAAAGACCCTGTTCTGGCAGAAGAGAGTTACAGGTAACAGAGTTCGTCTCGATGTATTTGCTACTTTTTTCTCAAACCCAACATTTTACTGCAGTAGCCAAAATTTGGCACTTTTGCTGAGGCCTAAAAACAGGAGGGGAGGAAATGGCCCTTAGGTCCACCCTTAAAAATGAAACAACAACATAAAAATGACCTTAACCGGGGAAGATGGACATAAGACAATCTTATCGAATAACCATTAGTTCTTATTATGTATAAATTATACGTCTTCCCCACGATAGGGCTCGGTGACTGAAATTAGCTTGCTTATGATGATGCTTCATTCCTTTGAACTTTTTCGATTGATATTGTAATTCCGTCAACTATTTATCAACTCAGGGAATTAGGAATCAAAACAGTCAGCAATTGTGAAGACCAACAAGCGGAACTTATCAACCTATCAGTTGCAATGTTTGACACCAAGTTGCCACCTGGAATGACCCAGGTGTCCCCTTTCTCCGATGATTCCTCAATAAAAAAGATCGGTGTTCAGGTAAGATCTTATAAGCTATAAACGGATCTCCCTAGTTGACTCTTTGATGCTTTTATAGCTGATAAACCACGTTGTAACTTCAGTTTTGAGGCTGAATAGTGTCTGTGGATTCTGAGCAGGCATTTCCCGAAGAACTATTCTCCATTCTTCGCAGTATCCATTTGCTAAGAGGACTGAGCCTAGGTTTGGGAATTAACTACTCATGCTCTGAGGAATGGAGACCAATAGCAGAAGAAGTTCTGCGACGCGCAGGCAAACTAAAAGGTGTGGTAGTGCTACTGCGTCTCTTATTTGTCAGTTGAATTTATGTTATATATCCAACAAGCATGCAACTTTATGACTTCTTCACTCACTCTTGTTCTCGGGTTATGATTATTTTAGTTACAGAGACGCGGAGAAGGAGCATGTTGAGCAGAATTTTCAGATTGGGCTGATAAATTATTCCCATATGTTTAGGTTCACCCTCACCCTCCTTATTTTGGTACATTCTTATGACATTCTATTATTCATATTACCTTCTGTAGGAGGTTTTCTTAATAAATTACGAAACATATGAATCAACAATCACTTTCACATAAATTTATACTAAACCAAATGTTTTGTATCTTTAAACGAGATTGTTCAGTTTCTTTCTGCAATTGTGTTTCTCTAGTCAGAGGCTATATTAGTCCAAGGCGAAAGTTGCACATATTTCCCAGGGCCGATGAATTCAGTTTCGTCTTGAGCTAATCCTTGCATTCTTCATGTTTTTCAAGGTTTTTTAAAGCAGTGGTAATATTTTTACACGGAAACATATTACTCCCTTTGTCCTGCTCAGTTTTAACATTGATCAACATACTCTTGTGCAAACTGTTCTTTTTCGAGTGCGCACTGTTCTTACAACAAATATCTAAAATTATAAAGCCAAAAATGTAGCAGTTGATCAATTCTTAGGAATCAGAGATCACCATTTTCTTGTTTGTTAAGCCAATACATTCAATTAAGAAGTAGAAGCAATACAAGCTAGCAAAAGTATGGCAGCTGAAACACCATCTTCTTCCACCTCCATCATCATGTATTTATTCTTCTTAAAAATTGTACTGTTTCCCTTGTTAAGGATGCACCAGTACTGCATCTGCTGTTTTTTGAGACCATGCTGTCTTCTGTCTCTAGCATTGCAATCCTTCGACTTTGCGCCTCCTTCGACCTTGGCCACCATTTTCCTAATCTCTTTTTCTTTCAGATACTGAAGATTCATAGCAACGTTCTGTATATATACTCTTCATAATGGTGATGGATTATAGAGCCAGTAGGCATGTGAACTCATGTTCAAAGATTCACTTACTCATAAATGCAGCTGTGTTTTCCGCCGCTTCCCCCAATCATTGTTACTTTCATCATTAAATAAAGTTTTGTTGTTTGCTCATCAATCTGCGCTTCCTGACCCTGACTCCTGAGCATCTTTTTAGCTCTTATTATTTATTAATGATAGGTAAATAAGGAAATGGTTCAAAGAGGATTAAACAATTTGTGTGAGACATGAGAACTCGGTCTTGACCCTGCTGAGCTCGAGTCGAACCTTGCCTATGGTTATTTTTTGGAAAATTTGGCCCCCTATCATAATGGTCTAATGCGCCCTTGCCAAAACTGTCCCGTATTTTTTACTAATTCATTTCGATTTTAATTAAAAATTAGTTTAATCTCAACTACCTAATTTAATTGATCCACAAATGTAATCTGTCTGTCAAATAAGATGATTTATTATTCCGTTATCTCTGCAAACATTTTCATCAATTGATTTATCAGTTAAAGAAGTATCTTATCCTACGCTTAGATGCGGGAATTCCTGCATCATTTCTTTCACGAGCCTTAATGCTTCGTGAGACTGAAACTTCCAACATCACTTGAACGATGGTCATTAAACAAATCATCCTCCAAAACAGGTAATGAAAGTTGAGGACTAGTTCCCATTACAGTACTGTTATTCTTGTCATATGGGTATTATTTCCTTATAAAGAAAAATATTCTCATGAAAAATTACATCTCGACCTGTTAAAGTCTTACGAGTTTTCAGAGAGTAAATTTTATACCCTTTCTGTCCATGAGGCTCTCTTGGATCAAATTTATGTCTGCCTGTCTTTTGAATATATATTGACAGAGTGCAGTTCCTTTGCGACCCCAAGTGCACAGATTTTTTTTATTTTTTTCATTGTTTACACTTTTGATTTAACTGTTTGCACATTTTGACTTTATTTTGTGCATTTCAACTATTTCGTTAAAAGACAAAATAGTGAAAAGTGAGATTTGGTTGATCCTACGGTTGTTTGCCTGGACTTCAGGGTCTCAAACGTGATCCTAAATGATCCGTTCTCTATATTGACATAGCATAAATATTCAAAAACACGCAAATGATCTAACACTGGCTTATTCCCATATAAAACCTCAAAAGGTGTTTATCCCTTTAGAATATGAGTAGGAGTTCTATTGATGAGATATGCAGCGGTCAAATCACGATCTCCTAAAATATATTCTGGTAAACCATACTGCAACTTTATTTTTGATATATTAGAACAGCATTATATTGCCTAGAAGTGAAATGGTACAATGGCCACCCGATTCTAAATTGGACATAGTAAGCAGAAGCAGCAAACGCTTGTAGATGAAAAGTGTCTTAAATCTTAATTACGTCATCTTGATTTGTGAATCCACCAAACTTGGCCGTAAGCTAAGTTCTTTGCAAGTACAACAACAACATAACAAAGTTTGACAGAACACAACAACAAACATAGTACTAATTAATAAACCAACTCATAGGAAACAAACTCTCCACCATTTTCACCAGCCCTCTGAATCGTGTCAGCTTCTGATCTACCGAGAGTCTTACCGTAAAACCTCTGTCAAAATAGTAGCAAATGACGTCAATATACATTTCATCCTCAATGTAGTGAAGTATTAGTAGTAGTTGCAGATGGATGAAGCTGGCGGCGATAAATATTATCGACGCTTCCCCACCAAGATCCCGGCAGATCATCATATCGGCCAAAGGATTCCTGATTTGAGTTTCCATTTGCATCATTGGGACGATCTGCTTCTTGTTGCCACTCAAGACCAAGCATCTTAGGATCAGGTTTCACTTCACGCTGCATGTGAATGTTATTATGATGTTGTGCATGCAATCCTGAATACTCAACTAACTGACCCTCAGATATTGGATTGTGATAGTTGTTGTTGTTTTCTATGTAGCTGCCTAATCTGAGATCCTGATCAGAGTAACACACATTCTGCATATCATATCCTCTTCCTCCGTCGACATACTGGGTACCAAAGTAACCATTAAGGACTTGATGCTTGTGATCCATGCCGCGGAACAAGTCAATAGAGCTGCCGCTTTCATGCATGGGAGCAATATTCTTGTTAAAAAGCATACTCTCTCTATAGTCACCACCACCGTTGTTAACATTACCTGATGTTATCATCATGTTGGGAAGCTGAGAAAATGGAAATGAGAGCTGGAGATCAACTGGATTCGGAAAAGATGACATCATCATCATTATGTTAGGGTTAGAGCTAGGGTTTTGATTGTGGTTGTTGATGGATGATAAAGGTGAAGGTTCGTTTGAGGGCAGCTTTTTAGTTGAAGATGGTTTTCGGTTTTTGCGGTAGCCTCCCCCTACGGGAATATTACGTAGAGTGCCACCTTTGGTCCAATATCGACGACAAGTCTTGCAAAAGTACCTTGGTTGAGAGAGGCTGTAGTTGTTGTAGTAGCAAAATTTAGTATGTGTTGATTCACAACGAGGACATTTTAGTGCTTGATCTTTGTGGGGGCCTCACGCCCGTCTCAGACATCAAAAATCTGTGAGGGTCCAAGCATGTCTGCTCCTCCTGATGGAGATGCGGATGAGTCCATCAATGCGTCCTCGTGCATTGTGGCCTAGTAAGACAAAACGCCAGTAACAACAAAATGTGAAACCAATCAGCAGTCGGCCCAGCTTCTTGCCGACACAAACCACGTCGACTATTTGATTATACACTCAACTACTAGTAGAGATATGGTTGTCTTACTCGAAGATTTGAACATTATGGAGTATGAACGATATGAATGCTCATATTAAGGTTGTGATGAGTACTATATATATTCTTGCAATTGAAATAAGCCCTAATTTTTTCGTCTCCGGATGATTACAAGTTAATAGGTAATAAGCGTAGGTGTTTAATTAATTAAAGTATGCATAGTGCAGAATAAGTAGTACCTGAAGCCACTGATGGTGCTGATCAGTAGCAGAATCCATATCCATGCAAACTTGAAGGGATGTGAGACTCATTTCAAGAGAACTGCTATAATCTTAACTTCAGCTCAAAAGTAGCTTCCTCTCCTTCCTTTTTCTAGGAGTCACTGATGGTGGTGGTGAGTCTGCGCTTGTGAGAGGAGTTGAATTGAGGGGTGAAGCGAGAATTTGGCAATGAGAGTTGTGAATAAGAAGGAATAAAAAGGTGGGTACATGGGGCCAGTGACGATGAGTCAGAGACAGAATGGAAATGAGTCGGTGGCTCAAAATTCATGATGGACCACCACACTGTCTCCTTGATAGACATGCATAGATCACTGTTACTGACACAAGATATCTTTCAAATTCATATTTGAACAAGTTTAGGTGTGAAATAATGCCAGATTTTGGCAGCAAGGACCGATCCAATGATAGCCACAGTTTCCAATAAAGGATGAAACAATCAGCAAGATAGCAAAGTAGAGAGAGAGTGTGTGATTGTCAAGTAATTTAACCCATATGATATTACAGTAACTACTAGAAACAAAACTGTAAGTCGTAAGACCTATGTAAGCTATTTGGGGTGGCTTAAATTTGAAAACGACACATGCAGATCTTGGAATCTTTATGGTCAAACTGTTACAGTGCATACTGCATTACCTGTACTGATGAATGATGAAAGGACTACTTGTTTGTGTTCCTTTTGGCTAGGTCCACTACAGGTTCTGCCTCTTCTAACAAGCAAAGTATATATTCTCTCTCATTCTTCCTCGGCTTGATAAAAACAAAGCTTCAACTTCAGCGTGCATCATTCTTTTTGGGGTACCAAAACTGTTCAAGAAGATCATGGACTTGTCTAGATCGAGGGTGACGTTGCCACTATCATATGCATTTATATATTTTGTGAATTGTGATGCATTTGTATACAATGAGTGATGTAGTATTCTACATGTTGTTCAATCATGACTCGAGACTTGTAGTTGTTAAATGGGAAGCGCACATTATTACATGCAAGTGAAACTTACAGTGATGTTGATGCAAATGCTTTATGAAGGCATCACGAGCATAAAAAATGTGACAACATTCTAATCGGAACAATAATGGGATGAAACTTGGGCATGAAGCGACTTATGTAAATAAGCATCTACTTTGTCATATTTTTCACTTTTTACTTTGGACTTGATCTATTCATGCTTTAGTTTGTCTTTTGGTAATTTATGACATATGTGGATTTCAAATTTCAAAGAAAATGTTTAGCTTCCAAGATAGAAAAGAATGATAGTATGTTTTATTAAATCAACAACGAGAAAGTCTTAAATTCAATCATCCTATTAATCAAATCAACAAATTATCTTTTCGTGATCCAAAGTCAGTAAGAAATGCAAGATCTGGTGAGGGACCTGACAAAGGAACCTCAGGGCCAGGGTTCGAATCCTGGCCTCACCAAATTTCCTCAGATTTTTCTGGGGTTTCATTCCTCCCGTCTGCGCGCGTGGAGGCTGTTTATTCTTCCCGCCTGTGCGTGGAAGCTGTTGATTTGATGCCATGATTGAAGTTTCATTGGTGGTAGTGCCTAGATGGCTTGTGCGTTCAAAGTATTAGTTGTACTAGATGAATATGTAATATCTTGTACTCAATTGTAAACCCACCCATCAAAAAAAAACTTCAATTTAAAAAAAAAATGCAAGATCGTATAACGAATTGCGAACACATTTGTGATTTAAAACTATGTAATTGATTAATCGGGATAAAGTTATAAGAGGATCATTAAACTACGGACGGTAGCACACAATTTCGACAGTAATTAATTATAATTTAACGTTTAAGATTTAAAGTAAAATAATCATTAAATTTAACGGTCCCGTGTTTTTTACAAGTCCAACTATCTTATTTAATAAAAATACAACTGTAATCTCAACAGTCGATTTATCAAAATCAAAGGTTCAAATTTGTCCTCATATCTAATATATATCATGTCTCACATAATCTCAACTTTAATTAATCAATGTAAGACGATTAGTTTATTATCAATATTTTCCAGAGCTCATACTGACATTGAATTGATTAAAGGAATGTGGTTCTGGGTGGTAATCCGTGATTGTAGATTTGTAGGTAAAAAATTAAGTGAAAATAAGAGAAATTCGCCATAATTATTTAATAAAATATATTAACAAGATGAAGATGAAAGAGAATAGAGGCCAATTATTAGATGTAAATCAAAATGTATAGAAGTTTTTTTGCCAACCGACATCGATTCGAATTCAAGATCTTGTCTGGTCTTGTATTCATGTCCACCGACTCGACCACCAATTTCAAGACAAATGTATAGAAATTGTGGACGCCTAGATTTGTAAAAATAATCCAATCTCGATAGCCTAAGTGATTGGAACGCCTGAAAGTTGAATCTTAAAAATAGAAGTTACTCATCACACATTAGGCCTCAGGACAAACGCCTAGAACTATAACTGAAGACTTCCGGCCCAATGTTTAACACAAGAATAATATACCACATTCATGATTGGTCTCTCACTAAAAAACTCTCCAGGAACTTTCCTCGTAAGGCCCTCGGTTTGGGCGGCGAAGACACCCCTCCTTTCGGGGAGGAGGTCAGTCTTCCTCCGCCCGCGGTTGTTTTAATCTTCCCTTTCCCTTTCCCGTCGTATTGTCTTTTCCCTTCAATAATTCCTCTAGCTTCTATGCTAGTTTCCCTCTGGCCTTGTGCTAGATTTCCTATCAAGCCATGGTGCTTGTCGTGCGGGGTGGTCCCCTGGGTTGTGTGGTGAGGACCGCCGTGGTCCCCCGGAGCTCGGCTGCTGCTAGGCTGAAGGCACTTGTGGATGACCGAGGCTTGGCTTTCCACCCAAGCCTCTGTGCAGCTTCGACCTGGTGGTGGACGCATTTCAAGTGGGTTTCACGTCGAGAGGGTCGACGGGACTTTGGAACGGTCGGATCGACGGGATGTGGGTGTTTGGCGGCGGATCTGAGGCGAGCGAACTTTTATTGCGGCTCGGACGAATGCGGCTCGGCCTGGGTGGTGGCGGATCGAACGGGGGACGCGGCTCGGCATGGGTGTGGGCGTGGATCGGATGCGGCTGGATGAGGCTCGGCTGGGAGGTGGACGAGATCGGGCGGGGTTGGATGGACTCGGCCTGATGGCGGACGCAGCTCGGACGGGGCTCGAGGCGATGTGGGTGGAGACCGATGCTCGGCGAGGCGGTCGGAGCGAGCTTGGGTGAGTGGTGGGTGGTGGGTGGCGGCTGTAGCTAGGGTTTCTCATGTGGGGTTTGTCGCTAGGGTTTCTCATGTGGACTTGCTTGTTTTGGGCCTGTTGGGCCAGATTCTGGTTTTGGTCTTTCCTGCCCTTCCTCACCTTGATGCCCTTTCGGTCCTTGGCTGGTTTGCTTTGGTGTATTCTCGGGTCCGATTGTTTGGACTGTGGTGAGTTCACTGGGATGATGCCGATCATGGCCTGCTCATCAAATTGTATTTACGAGACTTTTTCGACGTAGAGTTGTCTTAGATTTGTCCCTTCGTTTTGTTTCATCAGTGGTCTTGTAATATATCTTTCTATGATGAAATATTCTCACCTTGAATCACAAAAAAACACAAGAATAATTTACTACAGTACGTTAGACTGCCAAGTGTGGTGACATGATCAGAATACCTTCAAATATAATTCCATGAAGATTGATCTGACATTTCTTGTTTGTACAAATATGATTAATACCATAGAATATATTCTTCGTGAAAGTTCCAGGTACAGAGGTGTTAGCCATCACTTGGCATCAGACATCCTAGTCCTCAACTTTTTGTGACAATACCAGCCAAAAGAAATTAATTGATGCAGAGGCACCTGCTAGGAGAATTATCAAACGGGGACAGTGATCAGAGAGTCCAATACTATAGTCAAAAATGCAGTTTCAGAAAATTCTAATCATGATGAAAACTCAGAAAACCCTAAAAAGGAAAGACAAGTCAAAATAAGGAAAATTGCAGAAAGTTTATTATGCATAACTTTGGCCTAAATTTCTGCTAAAAATGACAAAAGAATCCTGGCCCGGACGTCTAGCGATAACTAGTAAGCTCAGCTCAGAAGATCCCACATGCAAGGGTGATTGAAGCCTGAAGGGACATGCAATACTTTTAAGACTAAAGATGCATTCTTTCTGAGCTAAACTGAACTGAATTGAACGGTCAAAACTAACTTCACTCACGGTGGAGTTGAAAATTTAACTTTTGAACTTTTCAAGTAGTTAACAACAGAAACTACCTTCTATATTAATGAAGAAATAAAAAACTGACATATGACCTAAAAGAAGTGTTGAACTTAGTATTCAAACAGAGTGCCAAACTTCAGCAAAAACTAAACTCGACTGTTCATGAATAAATACCTATAAATAAGAGAGGCACTTTCATGAAGAGTGGCGCCCACAGAGATTGTAGCCGGAGATCAAACAGCTGAGAGCAAAGATAGCAAATGCCAAAAATGACATCGTGACAGAAGAAGTAGCCATGATGGTGAATTCATCTTTCCCCCAGTTGGATTGCCAGTCATCCACTCTGGTGGCAGCTGAAGAGGACGCTGATATAAGTAGATAAGCGAGAATCTGAAACCCATAAAATAAACAAGTTAGGTAAGAAAAGCAAAGCCAAACAGCTATTCATCCCTTCAGGGAAAGTTATGACAGAAAAAGGGTTCCATTTGCGGGGCCAGACCAGTATATGAATCATAAAGCACCACATTATAAGGATGGAAAATGAACTTACCTGATCAATTGCAAACTCAAAATGATGGCGTAGTTGGCTTTTAATCACATTCTTTCCAGTGATCAAAAGATATGACAGGCTGCACGCTTGAAGTCCAGCATACACAAATGCAATAACAGTTACCGACAAGCAGTATCTGTCATCCATGATCCATACAAAGGAGATCAGTTACAGACAAAGGGGCAGATCTCTCTCATGCTCACATACATAGACAAAGAATCCGAGAAAAATAAACATCTAGAAATTACAGATATGATATAACAATATAACATAATCATCCTACCAGCAAAACGTCACTAATTATACACATCAAATAAGCCTACACACAGCAATGAAGAAATTATATACACAAACTTGCATCGAAGGCGTTGCAGGTTAGCATAATCTTAGTTAGTGAATGGAATCTTAGTTAGTAAATAAATGATATAAGCAGCCAATATAACCAAATCTAAATTAACAAACTTTCATGATTCAATCTTTTCAAACTCCATAAAAATTAAAGCTTGAAAATGTAAAAGAAAGTCAAAGTCAAACTGGAATTGGAATATGGAATGGAAGGAATCATTGTTAACCTGTACTCCTTGTAGCGATCAAACGAGTCGCCGCTCCACCCCTCAGTCCGATCGGCAGCCATAACCGAGAAAGAAACCAAACAAAAAACCATCTCCGCAACCCTAAATCCCAGCGCCGCCCGATCCAACCAACCAAATCCGCGAGCACCCCATCTCCGAGATCTCCTGCTACTAGGTTTTCTGACGCCGTTGGGAACCGGCGGAGGAGAGGAGGGTGCTTGGGGAGGAGGAGATGGCTTGACGGGGTAGTTGTAGTCGACAGGGACGATGGCTTTGGAGAGGGGATTTTCAGGGGAGGGAGTGTGGACTGGAGATGGGGAGGAGTTGCCGGCCGAGGGGGAAGGAGAGGGAGAGTGGAGCGGAGACTCGTCGTTGACTAGGGTTTGACTCAGAGTCGTCGTCCGAGTCCGTGACTCGGTGGATTCTACTTTTTTGGTGCAGTTTATTTTTTTCTCCATTTTTTTTCTTCAGAAAAAATCGTAGAGGGAGGATGCGAAGGGAAAGTAATCATACTGCGGTAGTGGGCATTAGGTACGATGTACACGTGCCATGTGTCGGAAATAAATTGTTGCATTCACTTTTTTAATAATTGCATAACCAAAGACACCAACTAGTCCTCCTATTATTCTCTGGCGAGCAAAGTTTCAGATTTAGATAATATAATATCATTTTTCTCCAATAAATTTTGAATGAGTTTGCCAAGTTTTCACCATATACATGTCTTCATTTGTTTCTCATTTATTACAAAAATGCAAATATATTGTTTTATGTCACGTGATATTATCATCTGTGCACATTGATAAATTATGACCGTTCGATTTCCTCTTGGGT
Source organism: Sedum album (assembly GCA_006409495.1). Classification (NCBI taxonomy): domain Eukaryota; kingdom Viridiplantae; phylum Streptophyta; class Magnoliopsida; order Saxifragales; family Crassulaceae; genus Sedum; species Sedum album. The sequence goes on along the minus strand of QZGG01001068.1, from coordinate 7,089 downwards.
CGCAAGGGAACTGTACTATGAGTTTACTATTGTGATCGTTGTTTCCATCAAATTATGGTATCCTTCGCTTAGCGGAGCTAGAGAATGCAAGCTACTCCAGCCTTTGTTGCTGCAGCCCACACCCAGCAGCAATAAGTCAAATAACCCTCCTGCACAGCCACAGATCAATGTACTGGTGAGTATTTCCTGTGTGTTCACGACCCAAGTAGGCATTCCAAGAGTTCTTAAATACACCAAGTCAGTTTTCAGACGATTAATAAAATCTGGAGCAGTAAATAGTGGATTCAAAAGTCCTCAAAAGCTTAGACACCAACTTTACTACAGATTTGATAGATCAGGAAATCAACATTTAGCTCAATTTTTCTTGGCAATAATGCAATATCTTCCAGTTCTCTTCTGAGCTGCAGTGAGAAGTCATCACTGACATCATCATCATCCCAATCATCCTCCCATTGTTGTGTGATTTCAATTCCCTCTTCCTTGGCCTCCCACTCTAATATTTATATTTAGTTTAGTATTCAACCGAGTATAAAACAAAAAACACCAGATCAAGATTATCAGCAGTAAACAATTCAATATGGAAACACTTAAAATCCAGACAAAACATACCTCTTTTGGCCAGTCACTGTACTAAATACTCGTTAACAACAGACCTCTTAGGTATTTATAAGACATAATTTAAGGTAACACAAAAAGAGGAAAAACACTGTCATAGCATTAACTAACTGTTGGACTACATATGGTAAAGTAGCTTGCATTCAAATTATCAAGCGTACAGAGTCTATTAAAGTTTCTACAGATTTATAAGCGGCGTGGATAATAAAAGTACTGCACTTCATAATACATTTATAAACACCGAAAAATGGAAAGGGAAGTATAAGATGAGATTTATACAACACAAAGATCCGCACAGTATAATTGTTGCATACAAGCACAGTTCTATTTGTTGTTGCTGGTGCGTCTGAAGGAGATATGGCCTTCTAGCACCGGTGCTCTCCAAGGACGGGTCCCTAAAGTGCTGCTGCTGTTGCTTCCGGGGATTGATCAAATGACAACTTGATATCGGTTTGAATCGTGTATTCACTTTCCGAAATCAGTATTTCGCCCCTTACAAAAGCCTTAGGGTTACACGAAATCTGAAGTGAGATAAGACAAACCGGCCAACACCGATCAAGGCTCTTGGATCGAATGTTGATGACGTTTGTTTAGTCTTTTGGTGTATCAATACTTGTGTATATCAATACCTCAATGCTTGTTGTTTCTTACGCACTAAACTCAGTCATTCTCAATATATATATCAGGGTCTTTTGCAGTTACCCAAAACTGCCACGTTCAGCAGTTACACGTGGGGACACGTTCATGGGGACAGGTCCCATAACTGTTCAACGGTTACACCCACTAGTTCAACAGTTACATAAACTGTTCAGCAGTTATAAAACTGTCTCACCAGAGAATGACACGTGTCGATCCGTCAGTTGGTGCATGAGGACCCTAAGTGGCGTGATTTCCCATTGTACACCTGGCAATATGCCTTATTCAGCGCTGCAGTAATGTCACAATGTATTGATATGGGTGAAATTGGTTTCTCCCACAATGGAATATCATGGACTACGTCCCTTAGCCATTCTGCCTCTTTACCGGCAGCCGCTAAGGCAACAAGTTCAGATTCCATCGTAGAGGACGTCATGCAAGTTTGCTTCTTGGAAGCCCATGAAATAGCACCTCCCCCAAGCGGGAATATCCACCCGCTTACCGAGGAATGGTCTTCTTCACTTATCTAACTTGCATCTGAGTACCCTTCCACAACAGAGGGACTGCCAGTATACATAAGAGCATAATCAAGTGTTCCCTTCAGGTACTTCAACACTCTATGTACCGCGTCCCAATGATGAACGCCAGGGTTGCTAGTAAATCTACTAAGCTTACCCACTGCAAAAGCAATATCTGGTCTTGTGCTAGTCATAGCGTACATCAAAGACCCAATTACTTTAGAATATTCCAGCTGAGATACAGCTGCTCCTGTATTAGGGACGAGTCCCTTAGCAGGATCATAGGGAGTGCTCACAGGTTTACAATCATAGTAGTTGAATTTCCTCAACAACTTCTCAATGTAATGTGATTGAGTCAACATGATACCTGATTTGTTTCTCATTATCCTTATACCAAGAATAACATCAGCCTCCCCCATATCTTTCATGGAGAACTGTGATGACAAGAACAGTTTCGTCTCAAGGACCCGTCCATGACTGGTTCCAAAAATCAGCATGTCAACAACATATATGCAAATTATGACTCCTTCACCAGAATCATCAAATTTGCTATATACACACTTGTCTGATTGGTTTAAAACAAAACCATTCGACAACACAACCTCATCAAATCGTTGATGCCATTGTTTAGGAGCCTGTTTCAGTCCATACAGGGACCTGTCCAGTCTGCACACCTTGTGTTCAAGACCAGCAAGGACAAATCCCTCAGGTTGTTTTATGTAAATTTCCTCCTCCAACCTTCCATTAAGGAATGTTGTTTTCACATCCATTTGATGGATGACTAGATTGTGAATTGCTGCCAAAGCAATCAACAACCTAATGGTTGACATACGAGCAACCGGAGCGTACGTGTCAAAGTAATCCGTCCCTTGCTTTTGTCTAAAGCCTTGGACCACAAGTCTAGCTTTAAACTTGTCAATACTTCCATCCGCTCTCATTTTCCTTTTGAAAATCCACTTACATCCCAAAGGTTTACAACCTGGTGGCAGGTCAATAAGTGTCCAGGTACGGTTCCCCATGATGGATTGCATCTCATCATCTACTGCCTCCCTCCAAAAGGACGCATCACGAGACTTCATAGCCTCGTCAAAGGTTCTAGGATCATCCTCAACATTGTAATAATACAACTGTTGGGAATATATTTCATCCCTTGTACCTTCCAACAAGTAAGTTTGAAAATCATTACCAAATGACTTTGCTTTTCTTACTCGGGAACCCTTCCTCAGTTCAGAAACTTGTTCATCTGAAGGATTAACATTATCATTCTGAACATCAGAACTGAGAGTCTCACCATTTGAAATAGATTTCATTTGGAAATGACTCTCATCACCCTGTTCTGAGTCTAAGTTCCTGAAAGGGACCCGTCCCAGACCAGTGACAGAGCCCTTTGAAAGGAAACGTCATTCATCAAAGATAGCATCCCTCGATTCAATAACACTATGAACCGAATAGAACTTATTAGGTTCAATTACATAGAACCTATAAGCCCTCGAGTGTTCAGCATATCCAATGAATATACACTCCACACCTCTTTCACCAAGTGTCTTATGCTTAGGATCTGGTACTCGGACAGCTGCCCTACAACCCCAAACTCGTACATAACTCAAGCTGGGTTTCCTTTTGAACCAAAGTTCGTATGGAGAGGACCTGTTCCTTCGGTTAGGAACCCTATTTACGATATAGCATGGAGTAAGCATGGCCTCTCCCCAAAACCCATCACTAAGTCCCGAGTAGGAGAGCATGAATTCACCATCTCCTTTAACACTCGATTCCTCCTTTCTGAAACACCGTTTTGTTGAGGTGTATAAGGAGCAGTGACTTCATGAACGAGTCCAACAGATTGAAAATAGGTTGGATCAAAGTACTCACCACCTCTATCGGTACGGAGCCTTTTGATCAAAACTCCCTTTTGAGTTTCGACCTCACTCTTATAAATTTTGAATTTATCAAGAGCTTCATCCTTGCTGTGCAACAAGTACACATACATATATCGAGTACAATCATCGATGTACGTCACGACATACTTTTTATTACCCAAGGACGGTGTCGCATGAAAGTCACACAAATCACTATGAACGAGTTCAAGCATACTACTTTCTCTTTGAACAATAGAAAAAGGTTGTCTAGTGATCTTAGTAAGCATGCAAGTTCTACATTTTTCAATATGCTTATTAAACATGGGAATCAGTCCATTATTACACATGTCCAGTAATCTCTTATAATGAACGTGTGCAAGCCGAGCATGCCACAGAGAGGAACTGTCCTTTGAAGGGACCCATCCTTCTGATACATTATTACCATAAGTATGCACCATGTGAACAGATTTTGGAACATTAAATACTAAGTTTAAACATTCCATTACATAAGTAACCACGTCCAACAAACAAGCCACACTTAGTCAAAATGAATTTATCGGCTTCATACACTTGCCGAAAACCCATCTTATTGAGAACAGGTCCAGAAACTAAGTTCTTTCTAATGCAAGGAACAAATAACACATTACAAAGATTTAAAATCTTTCCAGAAGAAAATTCCAAATCTACTTGTCCATGCCCAAGTACAGGTGCTGTTGACTCATTTTCCATGTGGAGGACCCGTCCACTGTTCGTTGTAACAAACGACTTGAACAAAGATCTGTCCCTACACACATGCGATGTAGCACCAGAGTTAATCCACCAAGAAATCTCATCATCCTGCATATAAAATGCCTCAGAAATGTTAGAAACATAATCCATAACAGGAATAGATTTCAAACAAGACACAGTTCCCTCGAAGGGACCCGTCCATTTCTGACCTTGATGAGTACACTGCCCAGGTTCCTTAGAACTCTGACCAGACTTTGGAACTTTACCCTTCTTTGCAGAACGACAATCTCGTTTGAGATGTCCCATCTTGCCACAGCCCCAACATTTGACACCCTTCCCTAGTTGGGATGGTTTCTTATTAGGTCCACTGTCAGTGTTGTCAGAAGAACATTTAACACCCTTCCCTTTGTCCCTTTTAGAGGACCCTTCCTCTGTCACATTGACAGAGCCAGAAACCTGTGGTTTCTTACCCTTCTCTTGCGCACGAATACCATCTTCGATACGCAAGTGGCTAGCAAGCTCAAGAAGAGATAGATTCTCTTTCTTATGCTTCAACATGTTCTTGAAGTCCCTCCACGAAGGAGGCAGTTTGTCAATGACACTGGACACCGAGATTGCCTCGTCCATCTTCAAGTCATGTTGGGCGAACTGCCCCAAGATACGTTGTATCTCATGGAACTGTTCCATAACAGGACGACTGTCCACCATCATGTACTCATTAAAATTGCTCACAAGAAATTTTACACTGGACGCGTCCTCTGCCATATACTTAGACTCAAGAGAATCCCAAAGTTCCTTAACAGATTCAACATTTTGATAAATATCAAATAGGGAGTCAGACATACCATTGAGGACGTGTCCTCTGCAGATGTAGTCATCGTTCTCCCACTTGTTCTTGATCCTCAAAGCCTCCACTGAAGAATCATCACCCACCTCAGGAATGGGTGTGGACAGGACATACGCCACCTTCAGATTGGTCAGCAGGAAGTGCATCTTCTTCTGCCAGCGACGGAAGTCAGTTCTCTCGAACTTGTCCAACTTCTCCATCTTGCTTGCCATCTCATGAACAGTTGCCATGGATCACCGAATACTGATTTCGACTGTTGTTGCTAGTGCGTCTGAAGGAGATATGGCCTTCTAGCACCGGTGCTCTCCAAGGACGGATCCCTAGAGTGCTGCTGCTGTTGCTTTCGGGGATTGATCAAATGGCAACTTGATATTGGTTTGAATCGTGTATTCACTTTCCGAAATCAATATTTCGCCCCTTACAAAAGCCTTAGGGTTACACGAAATCTGAAGTGAGATACGACAAACCGGCCAACACCGATCAAGGCTCTTGGATCGAATGTTGATGACGTTTGTTTAGTCTTTTGGTTTATCAATACTTGTGTATTAATGCTTGTTGTTTCTTACGCATTAAACTCAGTCATTCTCAATATATATATCAGGGTCTTTTGCAGTTACCCAAAACTGCCACGTTCAGCAGTTACACGTGGGGACACGTTCATGGGGACAGGTCCTATAACTGTTCAACGGTTACACCCACTAGTTCAACAGTTACATAAACTGTTCAGCAGTTATAAAACTGTCTCACCAGAGAATGACACGTGTCGACCCGCCAATTGGTGCATGAGGACCTATCCCTTGATGCAAGGGACCCGTTGAGGACCCATCCCTTGATGACTATGACACATGGGGACGCGTCCGTTGGTACATGAGGACCCGTCCCGTAAAGCAAGGGACCCGTCCTCATCCAAACAGACTATGATCTGTACACTGGTGTTTGCATTAGTTCATGTATCAACCATCTATCATGTGTGGCCGCACATGATATATGATAAATACATCTAAAACACCAACACTATTAAGTATCAACAATTAGTCTTTTGTATTTTGAAGCTTAAACTTCGCAAGGCAGAGGAATCACAAGAGAGCAAAACAAAATGATAAATCAAACACAAAGAAATTAAAGGTAACATTAAGAAATGCATCACATTCGCATCACAGAGATTAAGCAAAAGAATTCAATCACCTTCATTGATTTCAAACTCATCATCATCCTCAAACAGATCCATCTTCACCTCATCAGTTGCTGGCTTCGTTTCAGTAGTCATCTTCAACAAACTTGTTGAACCCTTGGGGTTTTGATGATGACAAGTGATCAATACTGACTAGTGTATTGAGCGTGCAGATTGTGCCTCACTGGACTTACCCAACAACTAGTCTGAAGTCGTTAGCAGTTCCTGATATTTCGGACAGAGAAAAATTAGGGAAGATTATCTAGTTGCCTAAACTGATTATATCAATTGTGATAATATTCTAACTGCCTATATTGATTGTGATAATATCCTAACTGATTTTTAGAGTTTAGATAAAATATTGAACAAAGATTTGAAGAGATATGATATTTCCTAATTGAATCTTGCATGGATTGTAGGGTTTGATTTGGAAGGAGTGGCTTAGTATAAAAGCCAGAAGCAGGAGCTTTCATCCGTGTGACTTTTTGAGATAGCTAGAGGAGCGATCGAGACCAAAGCACAAGGAGACGAGCAACGGCAGCGAGGAGAGCGAGTGTGACCGCGTTTACTACGTTGGTTGAGGGCTTTTAGTGTTAGGCTAGAGACTTCATTAGTCCATCTAGCTTGAGACGGCTTGCTGCAGAACTTCGACTTAGTTGGTGCCTGAGAATCAAGGGGTGCAGCTTAGAACAGTAGTAAACGAGGAGTTGTACTAGC
>QZGG01001067.1:0-81497 GCA_006409495.1 Sedum album | reverse complement strand
TACTATCAATGTTTAATGATTTCGACTGCACGGTTCAAATATAAATAATCTTCTCGTTTTATCTTATGAAATATGATTTATTATATCACTACTTTTAAACTCTAACTGTTTTACTATATTGATCTTAAAAATCGACTCTTAGCTAAAATATAACAGCTTCTCACCACACCCGCAACTGCAAATATGCTTCGTTTAGGTTTTGTGTCTAGTATGGATTATAAATTAATAAACGTGTACTGCCTTACTAATCAAAGATAGCGACAATCATAGCCTCAACCTCATTCCCTAGCGTTACCTATATATTCAGATGGTAGTTTTTGATAATTGGGATATTATAATAGAGATATTTTGTAATTATTTGTTAAAATAGTGGTTTTTTGCAAAACAAGGCATTATAGTGGTGATTTTTGGAAATTGTCCGAATTAAAGTTATATGCCCACGCGTCGTATGACGCGTGTTTTACAATTTCTAACGGAGTTGTAAAAATGGTGGTTTTTTAATAACGGCGCTATTATAATATACTCATTTCGTAATTAGCTGTTAAAATGATGGTTTACTACAAAACATGATATTATAATAGTGGTTTTCTACAATTACCTCTTTGTATTATTTGGTGGAATGACGTCGTTTCAAATTCACATATAATTTATTTATTATTATTTTGGAGAAAATATAATAATAAAACAAAAATGTATAAACAAGAAATTAAACCGAAACAAACGGGAGAGAAAAGCTCGCTCAACCGAAGGACGCTTCAACGCCGTTGTTTCCGCCACTCTTCCGATCTCATCATCGCAATTCACATTTTCCATCATCTAACAATTTCTCATTTCCAAATCTCCAACGCCCGATGCGTCTCGGTATTAATTAACGACTCGATCCGGATTACAATTATGAGCGCTGCGAGGTTCATTAAGTGCGTTACTGTCGGCGATGGAGCTGTTGGCAAAACATGTTTGCTCATTTCCTACACCAGCAACACCTTTCCGACCGTATGTTTCCTTCCTCTTATTTACAATTGTCCGATACATTTAGTTATTTTTTATACATGTTTATCCGTTGATTTGATTAATCCAAAGCTTGTTAATTTGAAAATGAATAAGCAAAAATTATTATTTGATGCTGTAAATGCCGGTGTAGGATTATGTTCCGACTGTTTTCGACAATTTTAGTGCAAATGTGGTTGTTAACGGAGCGACCGTGAACTTGGGGCTTTGGGATACCGCAGGTAATTAACTAAGTTATTCCGCCGCCGTCAGTTTTGGGTTTCTCTGTATATTTTTCAATTTCTCTTATTGATCTTTTACTTTCTTAATCTATATATATAGGTCAGGAAGATTATAATCGATTGAGACCATTGAGTTACCGAGGAGCTGATGTTTTTATACTTGCTTTTTCTCTCATTAGCAAAGCTAGTTATGAAAATGTTTCTAAGAAGGTTCGTCAGCTTCTGCTTTTTATTTTCTACGCTAAGCTTAAGCTAAATGTTGGGAGTAATGCAAGTAAACCGCGCAAACTTTCGTGTATATGTATAGTGCATCATTTGACCTGCCATTTTGAACTCTAATTTGCAGTGGATTCCAGAGCTGAAACATTATGCTCCCGGTGTTCCCATTATCCTTGTTGGAACCAAGCTTGGTACGTTTTCTTGTGATTTTTAGTTTACGTCCGCTTTGATATCTACAGTATCTATGACATATTTCTTGACCTTCACCATAAAGTGCTCTTTTTGATAGCCTGCTATAAATTACTGCTAGAGTGATTAAATATTATTAGTTTCAACTGCATGATAAGACGTAACCTTAAGGATCGACTGCTTCGTATGGTACCTATTTTTTGCTCACTGAAAATTGTTTTGAAGTTGAAACTGTTGCTATTAGCATATGTCAAACATTGTTGAGATGAACAGATAACTCACTACTTATTTAGAAGCTTTATAATATTATTCCCTTGTTTCCTCCTGAACTTGTAATGTCAGCAATATAAAGTTTTATTCCAGTATTTTCAAAGCATAATCGATTCTTATTAATGGATTCAGATCTCCGGGACGGATAAGCAGATCAGTTCTTTGTTGACCATCCTGGTGCTGTGCCCATAACTACTGCTCAGGTAGATGCTGATGCAGCTTACTTCACGTTTTTACTTTCCACCGAATTAACAACTCGATCATTATGCATATTTTGTATAGGGTGAGGAGCTGAAGAAGCTGATTGGTGCACCTGCATACATCGAGTGCAGTTCAAAAACACAATTGGTAAAGTACTGTAACTTTAATTATTACCCAGTCTTTAATTGTTGTGATTTTGTTTGTATATCACCGTTTTGTATGTGCATGATGATTTGCAGAATGTGAAAGCAGTGTTCGACCAAGCCATAAAGGTTGTACTTCAACCACCTCAAAAAAAGAAGAAGAAAAGCAAAGGCGCCTGCTCCATCATATGACTCTTTATGCTGTTCTGCCATGGATGGGCTATACTCATCATATATACACTGGAGAACTAAACATAGGTTTTGGCTATCTATGTATGCTTTCAGCAGTGTTTATTAGGCTAGCATTTCCTTCCCTTACACTGAAGACTATTTATTGAATTTGACATAACAACACGAGCATATGCGAGATAATGATCCTAGCTCCATGGTAATAACCCTTGACCAACGATAAAGAGAGGAATATTGTTTGACATTAAAATGCTGATGCATTGCCACATATATTAGGATATATTCGGCCACACCTGGACAAATGGTGAGGTATCCAGATTTGCTGATATCAGTTGAGCACAGGAGCAACTTAAATTTAGTTTTACCTTAATTAAGTACGTGCATTGCAACAGCACATTCATATTTCAATTTGCAAAGCAATTACAGGCAGAATATAAAAATCACTTCACAAAGCATCTTCAAAGCTGGAAAACACTTTGTAAAAGACTCTTAGATAAAGATCTCTCTTCTTGAGTTGAGTTCTGCTAATAGGAGATTATATACAACAATTTGCTACAACAGCAATGAGCAGCAGGCTCCAGCCGGATGCAGCACTTTGAATGAGCATACAATGTATGAATTCATATAAGGGATCGATCAGACCTTAAAATTACGTCCCAATGTAACTGCATATTATTTTTCATGACAAGTCAGAAAACTGTAAATTTCCAGTCGCAGTGTAGAAAAATTGAACTGCCCGTGGCAGATGGTTTAATTAGTCAAAGTTGTTCCGAAACAAATCTGATGTCTGAAAGGGTGAGATCAGATCAGGTAATGGCATGCTTATGCTCAGTCCAGAGCTGCAATGACTGCATCCACCACTTCTTGGGTAGTACTAACTCCTCCAAGATCTTTAGTTCTGCATTTCCCCTCTGATATGACTCGCTTGACAGCAGTTTCTAGGCGGTCAGCAAATGAAGGGAACTGGAGATGTCGAAGCATCATTGCAGATGAGAGAAGCAAAGCGACGGGATTTGCCTTCTTTTGTTCCAATAGCTTATCATTTCCAACATTACCAGCTGAGGCCCCTTGCTCAAATACAGCATACTCAGCCCCGACATTGCCTGAAATATTCAAATAGACTTGACATCTGAACCCAGAAATGTGTATATAACTGATCAACATCTGACCAGAAGTTAAATAGCGCTACTGTTCCGCTGGAGCAATGTGCAGCACCGTGTTTTTATTCAATCAGGAGAAAACAGTGTTTTAGCAACTGACTGCAGATTTTTTCTTAAATAGTTCAACTTCAAATATGAATAAATGAAAACCTGTTTATTCCGGCAGTAAATCAGCTCTCATGTGACAATGTTATCTATGTTTATGATAAACAGAAAACTGTCTTCAAAATACAGAATTTTCTGCTGTAATCTAACACAATGCTTCGACATAAATATACCCGTATCACCAAAAAAGACATTCCATGTGTGAAAGCAGAAATATTTCCTTATGAGGTATATTCAATGACATCTAAATTCATATTTTTCAAGCCTGTTTCATTACCTAAAATTGTAATTGATCATCATTAGTTAGAGAGAAAAATTATAGCCGCAAGTAGCAATATAAACACTACAACAAGCAATAAAGTGGTAATAAAAGTAAATAAACTCTTATTCTCAGTAAGAGCGATAAGTAAATAGTAAATACTTTCATGTGAAATTATCAGTTGACCTATACTGTGACGTAAGTATATGGCAGCAAAAAGATTAGATCTCAGAACAACGAGGACAAAAATCAAGATTGAATATCTTTTATGAAATGATATTTCAAGGGGGGTTCAGCAAAGTACCTCCAGGCATTACTCCTGTGCCTCCAGCAATGCCAGCAGCTGTATTCGCAACAAGGTTTCCATAAAGATTAGGTGTGACCTGCATCCCGAGCCCATTTCATTAGTTCAGAATCACTAGACACTTCCAAGAACTAAAAAACCCACGTATGGAGCTATGCGAATACCAAATTCTGCAATTTATTCACCTCATATCTTGACATTATTCATACTGACTAGTTGGTGCCAATTGTTTGATTTGTGTGGAATTTTTAGTGCCCCGACTCTCCTTTTTAACTGGTTGACTCTGCAAGTAATAATGTGGGAACTGAATAACACCTTTTAACCTACTTTAGGCCATAATGGATAGGACGTATGTGTATGATTATGACAGTTATTCAAAATTATGCATTCGGAGACATCTAATCAGGTATTACCTTCTAATAACATGATATCAACACTTCAGAGTGTAGGGTTAATAAAACACTTAAAATAGCTAATAAGTTATTATATTATTCCTAAACTATACAAGTGACTCAAGATCGGTAGAGTCTAGACCAAGGATAACTGGCTTTAACAATATTGACTCCAGTGACTAACAGTAATTCAGAAAACATGTAAGTCCTCTGATTAATATCCGGCAGGAAAAGAAGAAAAACCATACCATGACGTCAAACTGCTCAGGCCTTGAAACAAGTTGCATACATGTATTGTCCACAATCATCTCATTATACTTAATCCCAGGATACTTAGTCGCAATCTCCCTGCATGATTCTAAGAACAATCCATCCGCAAGCTTCATAATATTCGCTTTGTGCACAGCCGTCACCGTCTTCCGGTTGTTTAAGTATGCATACTCAAACGCATACTTCGCTATCCTCTCTGAACAGAATTTCGTAATCACCTATATTCGCTAAAATCATCAGTTTCAACAACAAAATGTGACAACCCAAAAAACTGCAACTATACTTAAAAAATTCAAACATTCCATATAATCCATCCAGCATTTGAGACACTATTTACAAATCATCTAAAACAACAAGCATCACGAGCTCCAACAACAGATTCACCCATCGCAAACTGCTACAAAAAACCAAAAAATCTCTATCAACTAGTCAAAATGTCCCGACTCCTGACAATCGATCCATCCTGCATTTTCTCAAGATCAAGTAACTTGCTGATTCATTAAATCAGCAACCCAAACAACATACAAGTTATTAAAATAAGGCTTCAGACCCCTAGACTCTATTTCAATTGCAAAATATAATCGCACACTCCAGATCATCTATTTATCCGTCATTTTCACAAACACATACAAGGCACTAATAATTACTACTTCAGTTTCAGTATACAAAACATTCAAAAATATAATAAAAGGCATCAAACCTTGAGGCTCTCTACAACGCCAGGAACAACCTCATGCTCCAAACCAGCATACTCACCTTCAGTATTCTCCCTAATAACAACAATATCAACATTCTCATGTCTAGTAGGCAATCCAGGCAGATTAAAACAGTTGACCAACGAAGCAAACAGATCAAGCTCCTTCCTCAACTGCAAATTCAACGAACTGATCCCTCCGCCCATCGGAGTAGCTAATCCACCTTTCAAACAAACCTTATTCCGTTTAATCGAATCGATCACTTCATCAGGTACTTTCTTCATATCTCCGTGAACCTTATCGTACCTTTCGAAGAAGATCGGCGCGTGCATCGCGTCCATTACTTGCTCAACTGCGCCAGTAACTAAGGGACCGATCCCATCGCCGGGGATTAAGGTGACAGTTCGCGGCGCTCCGTCGCCTGGACGCGGCATGTAAGTGACTGATCGGCGATGTATATGAGCGGAGAGGAGACTCTTCAGCGCCGGGAAGCTTCGTCTGGCCATCGGATCGGGTCGGGTGAGATTTGGTCAGATCGGGTCGTCGGGTTTAAGCAATGTGAGAAGGCAGATGGCTTAAAGGAGACTTGGAGAAGAAGAGAATAAGAATCGAAAGAGAGCGGAGAGAAAAAGTGAATATTCGAATTATTTAATTGAGGAAGGAAATTGAAATAAGATTAAATTACACGTGTCGAGAGATGATTAGTTGAAAAAAGTCAGTTTCGGCGGGTCTGTACTAATTTATCTATTACTTACTATATTTTTTAAAGTGTGCGCGTGGTGTTGTTACATGGTAGGGTTTGTAAGTGTGGAAAGGCCAATTGATCATGAGTTGATACATTGGCCTGCGCAACCGGTTATTGGATCTTCATTAATTCAAAATGAGGTCACGATTTATTGTACAATGTCAATATGAGATTCAAATTCGTCAGATTTTGTTTCACGAGACAAGCGTCAAGTAGATATTACCAAATCTGTAAGATTGATCTATAAATTCAAGATTGTTTATAAAAAAAATTATTAAAAAAATTGAAATCAACAATTAAAATGATATCGTTCTATTTCGCATGAATATATTTTTCCTCGTTAAACCTATTCCTTACGGAAAATGACTAAAAGAGACGCTTATAGTTTCGTAGGACCGTATGACATCATCTCAATCATTGATTTCTAATTATCCATAATTTCTAATTATCCAACGGTTATTATTGATAACCGAATCTCAACCGTCGGATTAATAAAAATCAACAATTGAAATCATGTTCTTCTGTCATACAAAACTTATTCGTACCTCTCAAACCTAACTCTTTCCTTACAACTAATATGCAAATTCGTATAATGTATTTATTCCCACCAAAATGGCACTAATGTTTGATCATAAGCCCGGAAAACAAAATCGAAAATTAACGACATCTTGATCACTAGTAACTTGTGTAGTTGCAGACATATTGAACTATATTGAACAAGCTGTATATAAGGATGGGGATCTCTGGACAGAAATATGTTACATCTCAAACACTTAATACATATAGAGGAATTTATGAGAAAGAATAAGGACACAGATGGGTATCACACACCCCATGGAAGGATCTTCAGTTAACTTCTAGAACTTGCATTTGCTAGTAAAGCCTTGCTCTTGCTTCTTTTCATTTTGGCTTTGAACTTAGACTTTGTCATTAGTGTTTGTACCGTGTTTACAAAGTTCCCAATCGCCATGACGACGAGGAGGAACCCAAAGAAAGGTACCTGTAGAATTTCGTCTAATTATTACAAGGCAAAAATAGGTTGAAATTGTGTAAACACATACAATTGATAATCACTGAAAAGGGAACCATCCAGGGAATGGTTTACCTGCCAATCAGAAGCAACACCAAGGTACGAGGTTTTGAGAAGTAGAAATCCGATATAGGCCTCAAAACCCTAACAAAGGGCATGGATAGCAAAATGCAAGAAACATTAGCACTTTCAAGCCACTTCCCTTGTGAGTAAAATAGTTAATGGAAATCATACAAAACAGGATGAATCCAGTTGACCGAATATCATTAGTATTATAGACTGCATGTTTCTATGCAAACTGAATTTGTGAAGATGATTACAAACCAAAAGATTAAAGAGAATCACAGAGTCATGCTCTGGGGAAATTATAAATTTAAACTCACCTGCAGCACAAATAGCATGGGACATAAAAGCCATAGCTGACCGTCTACACCAGCTGTCTCTCCCCAAACAACATCCATTCTTTTTGCCTGAACATAGAGGAACAAAATTGGATGAGATCCAAGAAAACAATGGAGGTTACCTAGTGAAAAGAATTCGTTCTGCAACTTATAAGTGTTTCTTGGTGCCCGTGATGCATGCTATTCAAAGGTAGAAAAAAGCCATATCTCTACATATCATGGATGGTTCTACCATGCAACTGAAACTTAGTTGTGAACATAAACCTTTCCCATTGCAATACGAGTGTAGAGTCTTTGACGCTGATATGTGTTTTGCAAAAACATTGCAACTCCTTGCATCATAGCCCATACAAGGAAAAGTTGAACACCTCTCTGTTAAAGGGGTAAACAGTAAGTTGTTATGTTTAATACTGAACTACAATGATATTTATGAATGTACTGACCTGTTTCTCAGAACAATCCGGTTGACCCTTAATCTCCCATGTCAAACTAACTAGGGCCATGACCATAGCACAATAATGATGAAATATCCACCTGGAAGGACATAGTTGTCAACCAGTGTCACCGGTTAAGTGATTTCACAATTATATTGCAGACACCCTATTGGACTAAAAATTTCATCTAAGAATGCTCTCACTATTAAGAAAATATACCGTGTCTCGTACTCCTATATTGTAATGCAGAAGTGATATGAAAGAAAAAAAGAGGTAACTAATTTTCTTAAATAATGAAGTTCTTTTGCATGTGCGACAGTGAGAGAGTGAGACTGATGTGGACTATTATATTTGGAAGACTCCGTATCTAAATGACAGTGCCAGATTCCAACCAGAACTGGTTCAGTAGCAAACTATCTTTAACCACGGCAGCATAGAATGTGTGGTAAAACCTTAATCACAAGAACATACATAACTACTCTTTCTGATGTTCCAAATACATGTTCTTCTTTCTCTGATCAGTTATAACTAGTTCATTACAAAACAAGGTTGTCAAATTGATTTTGTTATAATACAATGACACGGTTCAGTAGAATATCGAACTTGTTTTGGCTGTCAATAAAATGAAATTGTCAATAATTATATAGATGGACAAGGGGTCTTGGACTCGGTATTCATATTGCACAATCTCGATCTATTGAGAACTATAACTCTTCTAAGGGATACACAATTTCAAAAGCAAGGAATATAAATGTGGCAGCGCATTATTTCTTTAACTCGTAGTACTTTCATCAAGCAAAAACTAATAGTCATCATTTCCTTTGATGTAAAGGTTCAAGGAAAATATTGAGGTGAAACTTTACTGGAGAGTAAAACTGAGATGAATATTAATTGGATTCTGGCAAGTTTTATCATATTTCAACTTTTATCGCATGACTCTTATAATGATATTAGATTCGCAAAAAGTAATGCAACAATCTCTCAAATAAGGAGTGCATAAATGGGTAATATCACGGAGTAGAATAGCATTAGAGACAACATAAATCATAATTACCAAGAGCGTATGTCACTTCCGTTGACTCTGAGAATATTCTCCCGCATTGCTAAGCCAGTATAAAGGAACAACAGCCAAGCCTACAATGTTTCAGACTTTCAGTCAGATAAATAATTTATATTATGTCCAATAATGCAATGCACAGAGCTCAAGCAGCTAAATCTGATTAGTCAATACCTGGTACAACTGAACTGCAAATGCTGGCATGCATCCATTCCATACGTAATGCCTCAAGGTTAGTAGTATTGCAGGGAAAAGTAGAAATAGAAATGCAGTCCTGTCCTGCTCCACCAAAAAATCATCGGAATACTTATAAGTCATCTGGATCAAAAAATGACATGCGGAATACAAGCACGCAGCATAACGATAGAAGATAATGAACTGGCTTAAGCGGTAACAGAACAGCAGAACCCACTACACGATTGCCTTTCGTACATATTCCAAGATAAAGTCTGCACACACCTTGAAACTATTATATTCCTCTTTGACCTTTAACTTGATTTCCTTCTTTGTAGCTCGGACATTAATAGGTCCCAGAAACATTTTTAAGAATTTACCTGCATGTTAAGCTATTAAATCAGAGAAACATCTAAAAATACATCATAAATTAAATGATTAATCACTCCTTAAAATTTGACAAAATAAACAGGATTATTCGAGTTATTGTTTATTTCATTATTCTTGAACCTGGTATCAGTTAAGGATTTATGAGCCTTATTTCTTATCATCAGTTAACAAGAATATATTCTGGAAAAAAAATTTCTAAACTCAAAATAGTCGCATCCTAAACTCAAAAAATGAAACACATATTTCCCTATGGAGTTTGAAATACAGCATTCAAATATATAAACATTTCTAATACAAAAATACTAACAAAAAGTACAGAAACCGACACAAACAAGGACAAAGAATGTACCTTGAGGTTTTCCAGGAAGAACTGAAGATGCGTCCCCATCTGCCATGATACAAGTTGCCCTATGCAAATCTTCTTCAAGCTGTCGTCATTTTCAACGTTTGTCAAGTTTTGATAATAAACATCTTCATGGTTAAATAGAGTAAGATACAACACCAACCTTTTCAGCTAACTTATAATCCAATAACTTATTATACAACAATGAGTCGATCAAACGACGCGCACTCTATTAATCGAGGACTGAGCCGCAATAGCACGCTGTCTCAAACTCTGCTCCTCACTCGAGTCTTTGAAATAAAAGCAGCTGCTGCATCCTGCAACTCCTTCACCTGCTCCAACACCTTCCCAACCTCCTCCTCAGCATTCCTGGCAGACGCTTCCATTGCCGCAGCTGCCTCCGCCATGTTCAATCTCTCAGATCACTGCACACAAATACACAAATCAACAAAATTACACAGATGACACATCCACAACTCATTAAACATATGCAGTAATCACTCTGAACAGAATCAAACACAACCAAACTCCAAATCGCTACACGCACAAACTAAAACACGATCGATCAATTCGAAGCCGAATCTTATCAATCGAGTGCTTTTACGCGTCGATTGACGAATCGAGCGATCTCAATCGGCGGCGGAATCTGAATGAAAGAGGTTTTGGATGAATCGGAATGGAAGAAGGAGAGTGACGTACATGTGCGATTGAGGAACGGCGTCGTCCGGAGAGCATGAATCTGTGAAGTGCTGCGGAGAAGATCGTTGAGAGTAGAAAAAATTGGTAGAAGATTGTGGAGCGGAAAACGGAGAAAAAAAATTGATTTCTGGAATTATTTAAATAAGTATTAAATGAATTGAGATCTACTAATATTATCATTATAATATTTTTATCACGTTTTTAATTATATTTGATAAAATACCTTATTAAAGTAACGCATTTTTATATTACATTACCTTAAACACTGTGAAGTTTATCATTTTGAAAAACATATGGGAACATTAGATTATATAGTACAAATTATATGTACAATTGTAAGACGAATCTGAACTATTGGTTTAGGTTAATTTGCGGTTGAAATAAAAATTGTTTTATAATAAAATTAGACGACCAAATTTGCTAAAATTATAAGTGGTTGGACAGTCTAATTTACGGAGTATTAACTAATCAGTAATCAACTAGCCATATTGTGTGTTGCATTCTAACAAAATTTACTTGTCCTCTAACTTCTTTCTCCTAAATATTGTGTTTGTCATATTTTTAAGAAGATTCTTCATTGGTTATTGACACACAAACTCTCAAAAGAACATCAATTCTCTACAATTTTCCAAACCAAAAATTGAATATTGTTATATAAGTTATGATTCTTGATATCATTATTTATTTAGGGAACTCGAAGTACTGATTACTCGATTAAAAATTGAGTGATGATAATTAACATATCATTGTTTTTGCTTAACAATCAAGATTTGACACGTAGTTGGGATTTAGGGATTTGTTGAATATTGACATTTTCAGAAATGGTCCAAGTATTAATGGGATTCAGATCACATGCAGCAAAAGCTATTTGCTGCGAGACAAAACTACGTAGTTTTGTTAAAGGGTTCACTCAATATTACCTAAGTTTTAAAAATACCATCAAAACTACGTCGTTTTATTACTCGCAGCAAATTGTTGTGCAGCACAGGTTCCGAGTCCGTATTAATGAGGAAAATTAAGTTTTGTCCAATAAAAAATGTACAGAGTAATGAAATGAATCTAAGAAAATGGCTATGTACTTCTTCAATTTTTGTGGTCTGAAAGAAATTTATTTCTTTTGATTTTTTCAAGAGGTGTTGAATCTTTTCTTTGTGGGGTAACAAGTTGAATCTTTTGTGGACAGTTGATCTTCTCAATCAAATTGACCAAATTACCCCTAGGTGGAAGTTGTGGTTGGTATTCCTACTTGCATCCCATCATCTTTTCTTCTAACTTGTCACCATTTTGCCTACTTGTCAACTTACCCATTTGTGAGGAACAAAGTGTTTACTTTATCTTAAGGTTTCACTGCCTAACCAAATTTGGTGAAACTATCGTGTCTGTGATTACTTTAATGGATGAGTTTTGTTTCCTGCATTGAAGCTTTATTTGTCAAAATTGCTCTTGAGTTGTTTTAAGAAAAAGAGCATAGTTGGGGGATTGGGATTCGTGTTTACTGACCTTCCGAATGCCATTACATGGTAGATGACAAATAGAGCAAAAGTAGGTTGAGAAAGAGGCTGAAAATGATGCATTAGGATAATATGGTAATTAAATTGAAATGACCGAAAAAGTACAAAAAAGGTGAATTTTTGTGGGTTTATTTTTGTCTATTCGCATATTGTACGGATTGATAACCGGTGCATAATGCATTTCTTAATTTTTTTTTACAAATGACAAACATTATTTTTGTGTATTTACTAAAATGTTCCTAGATGACTAGGCATCGAGTACATATGAGAAGGGTATTTTGGTCTTTTAAACCGTCGGTATCCCGTGCCAATCATTTGGGCAGTGCAAGAATCTAGCATCTTTGTTTGCATTTCAATCTCTATTTATTTTCAACAATGTAACTAACAAATGTTGATCATATAACAAACCTACAAGTTTCTTTTCTTCTATGTTCTACTCATTTTGAACTCTACAAGAAGAAAGTATGATACAAGGCAGCAAATATAACTATCTCGACGGACAAGCACAGCCCGTTCGCCAACGTCTCCTTGCAGTCCCTAGCGCGTTTCATCTCCTTCTTCATCTTCTCAAATCGCGAGTACCCTTTCCGCACATCCTCCGTATTATTACTTCTTGCGCTATAAATCGCTCGGTTCAAAACCATTAAACTCTTCTTACCTCCAAGATGTGCTCCAGTCATGTCCTTAACACTCATACCGATCTCCTCCCACTTAAGTCCCATGTTGCTCCGCTCGCATCTGGCTGTGATCACGCATTCCGCCACTCCTTGATCTAAAATTCCATACTCAACCGGGACTACACACCCGAATTGGAAAGTGTAGTTCTTGCTAGAAATCCAGCTCTTTTGGACATCCAAAGGCTTCCAGCTCGAAACATTGACCGACTTTCGAGACTTTTTGTTTAGTATCACCCAACTTAGCCTAACATCCTCCTCTAACTCTTGGATGAAATCCCCAACTTCATCTTCAACATCTCTTGTAACATTTTCCTCTTCGGCCAAATCATCTTCAACTCCACTCCCCTGGCTGTAATCAAATTTAACCACGTTGAGCTCGAACGGGCAATCTGCAAACCACTTCCGATTCTCCTCACCTCCATTTCCAGCCTCAGGTACTCCATCAATAACTTTGGAAAACACACAAACTCCCTTGTAAAAAACATCCACTAAAGACACCAAATCTTTAGCAAATGACTCCGAAATTGGTTCAATCAAACTCCGATCAGTAACAGAACCATTGTACAAAATCAAAGGGCGTGACTCGGCATAAAACTTGTCAAAAGGCACTAAGCCCTTAGCAACAGGGCTGGCCGTGGAGGGCCATGTGGTATGACACAGGCCCTCCCACAACCCCGTTTCCATTGCTAAATCTTGTAGTTCCGTGCAGGTGCACGCAGCCGCGGCTAGACTCAATCCATCTAGCCGCGACATCACGTCTGTCAGTAAATCCTTGCTCAATCCCTTCAAGTGACACTCCGAATCCGAATCACCCATTTTTTCAAGTAGAAAAACTCTCACTAACGTTACTTAAGTTTTCTGGAATCAAGAAGAGATGAGTTTGTAGATGGAAATAATGTTTTTGGATTGAAACACTGATGACTTGTATTTATACACGTGACGAGGTTTAAGGATTAAGGACGGAGGGCGTGGTCAAATACGGAAGCAACTAAGGAACGTCCCGGGACGGTGTGGATTCAAATACCGCGTCTCAATCCAACATGCACGACTTTTAATCGTACAAAATTGGACATGTGAATATTGTTAAAAGGCGGATTATTATGAAAATTATTTAATGTTGAAACAAAATTATGTAATTACGTTTATTAAATTTTTTGAAAATGACGTAATTTTGAAGCAAGACTTTTATTGCAAAATTTAACACTTTGGAGTGTATCTCATAGTGCAGTTCCTTTACGACCCCTCTTGTACAGGCACATATTACTCTGTATTTCCTGCAAATCTGAAGACTAAAAATATTACTCTCAAATTTAAAGGGATATTATGCTTATAATAATATTAAAAGTGATAATGACTTGTTGATTGAATGAGAACATGTGGGCAAGTACACCCATCTCATCCGGATCAACATGTTACATACTTACATAGCTTGTATCATTTGACTTGGCAACTTTTATATTCAGTTTAGCAATTAATGTGTTTCTATTAAGAAAGCTATATCCTCTAGCTTATGTCTGATCCCAAAGCTTAGGTAGATTACTCTAAAGATAAGGATGTTACTAGGGATTTGAGACTTGAACCATGGATGAGCAAAACCTTACATGGGTGACACGTTACTGTTGATTACCCTAGCAAATAAAATTCCTTAAACAAGTTTGGGTTTTATGGATTTCGTGGTAGTAGTTTGTGCTTACTTGTGGTCATATATTTAGGTCACTTTGAAGGGTATGGGGTTTTGTTTTGTGGTGTCATTCTATTGTGTAGTTTAGTACCACTAAAGTGATATTAACCTTTTAAATGGATTTTTTAGCTAAGCTTCCATGTTGATGGAGATATGATTAGATAACCATTAGTCAATAACCTCTGTCCATGGCAGGCAGGTTAAGGTACAGTACTGTTTTATTTTATGTCGTTGCCGGCTAGTGTAAGCAATCAAATGAAAATCATCATAAGAAATCCCGAACCAAAGCAGAGAAGCACTCATTAGATCTCTATCCTTAAATTACACTCGTACCACACATCGTGACATCAAATTGATAAAGTAATGAAAGAAATAGACGGTTGAGACGCGACCTTACAAATATACCAAAGTAAACATTATTTAAGGGAATTTACAAAATCCGATAATCTAAAACAAGAACAAAAGCATAGAGCCCTTTATTTAATTTGGCATACTGCAAAAACAAAACATGAAAATGAAAGAAGAAAAACAAATTTCTGAGAGTCTCAGCTTTGAAAGAAAATAATAGTAACTGCGGAAAAAATCTTTTGGCTTAAAACTGTGCCAGTGTGTGCCCCTTGTCTCTTAATTTATCTCCTCAGGGACTCCATAATGTACTCACCATAAAGATCCCTGCATTTGGGACCAGGCAGAAAAGGTTTAGATCTACCGGAAAATTTAACTAACCATTGGAATGTTTTCTGCGTAGTTCAACCACTTGAAAAATTATTTCGATTATTAGGTTATTTACGGAGTAAGTGATGTTTAGGTATTTCATTAGATATGTGATTTTTTAAGGTACAAATATTTCAATATTAGGTTTGGACACGCGTCTACAAGCTTTGATAACTAACAATGAAGTAAAGTTGAAGTTTGTGTAATATTTAGAGAGCTTACATGGAGTACTGAATGGCTTCAAATGCAGTTTCTGGCGGCAGGAAATCATTAACTGCAACTTCCTTGTTCTCATTCTTCTTATCTGGAAACCTCGTTAAGAAAACAGTACTTTGAAAATAATGTTTGTGGCTGGAAATAAGCAAAATGAATAAAACGTGTAAGGCATTTAAGATCAAGATCAACTACTTGAGGGCCTAGGCTTAGCAGTCCAAATCAAGAATGTGAGATTTGAATGAAAGGTGAGAAATAAGGATACAGTCCTCAAAGAAACGTCTGATCTCAGTTAATCTATGAGGAGAGAGTTGCTTGATGTCAGTGTAGTGCTTGTACTCTGGGTCATCAGCGCACACAGCTATGATCTTATCATCCTTCTCTCCCTGTCAAGTGAGCATGACTAAGTTGAATTACCAAACAAGTAGAAAGATATAACCAGAGTATTTTAGGAAAAAACTTTGTGATTGTGCCGAACCTGATCAATCATAGGCATGAGTCCAATGGCTTTGGCGCGAAGATAACATCCTGTAATAACTGGTTCCTGGCAAAGAAAGTAACTTTTCGTCAACAGGCCTTTCAAGTTCGCATGAAAATGGAAGTAGCCACAAAATTGTGAAACAAGTCAGGCGAGTTAGAAGAATACTTTATGCTTAGGTTTACCTGCATAAGGACGAGGACATCCATAGGGTCACCATCCTCACATAATGTCCTGGGAATGAAGCCATAGTTATGAGGATAGACTACCGATGAATACAGGACTCTGTCGACCTGCAAAGACATACAATCTTCAGAAAATATGTGATAAGAGAATACTTTCGTGCCGGGCCGTAATGCAGCATTTATCGTACGCTTTTTATTTTTAATTGATAATGTAACCTTTGGCAAATAATAATAAACCTTCTGTTCTGGAAATGGAATACCTTTATTAACCCGGTTTTCTTCTCCAGTTCATATTTGACCTTACTCCCTTTTGTAATCTCCACAATCTGCACCAAATAAAAAATAAGTAGACATTTCATTTACAGAAACAATTCCCTACGAACTTATATCGAAAAATAAAAGGAAACTTGTTTGCTAATGAGAAAAACTCACGCAATTGAAGATTGTGGGAGCTGCCGGCCCTGAAATTTAAAGTGCTTGTATATTAGTTCAGAAGACATACATTTATATGATCGGAATTAGAGGTGATTTTCATGCCAGCTACCTATTTCTAGATCATGCCAGGGATGAGCAGCAACAGACTTCTTTGACATGCTTGAAAGGATTCTCTCATTTAACTTTGGAGCTTGTCGCTTGGTGCTGCCCTCCTCGGGAGCCTCATCCTCTGCCATATCTCCAAACTTGACAAACAAAAGCACACTCAAATTCACGCAAATCTATCCCAACGACAGCCTACTAAATATCCACATCAACTCAAAATGAAATATGTAAAAGGATACTACCACATTGCACACTGCCTATTCTTAGTATCAACCAAATGAAACATTTTTATGATTGCTTCACAGAAACATATATCATGGCCGTCATTGACAACATCAAGCATAGATGATGAGGTGATAGCCTACACTGGACACAAGACAACTAATTTTTACGCACGAAATTAATCACATTTTCCGAAAGCACTTTGATTTTCAAAAAGATTGAAACTTTCAAACACCCACTACTCAAAAGCCTACAAAGAAACATAAAAGCCCTATCCTTTGTTCCCATCCATCACAACTGAAAACAAACATCAAACTTGTATAGGCTAATTGTACGTTCAAACTGATAAAAAGGAAATACAGAAAAATTACCAGTAGTCAGATGGAAGCAGTGGAAAATGAAAAAGCAAGATGATGGATTGCACAAAAAGTGTGAAGGTTGGGAACAAATTTATGGACATTTTGGGTGTATTGGGATGGAGAAGGGTAAAGGGTGGACGATGGATTTGCGGAGAGGCGAGCATTTGGTGATTGATGCACCTCCATCTCCCTCGCCCATTGTTCACGACATTTTCAAGCTTTTTATTTTTTGAATTAATTATTATTTTGATAAATCAGACATTTGAGCATGTGTTTATGCCTTTCTGGGTGATGTATTGGGCTGTGGCCCAAAAAGAAATCTCATCATGTACCGATAGAATCATAGAAGTGTAGTTGGAAGTAGTAAAATTGGACGAAAACATCTTTTTTTTATAACATTTTGTTACTACAGGAAGTGCATGTAATGGTAATTTTAATAAAACCCTTCAACGTTTCTGCGCCTAAACACAACGTTATTTGTTATGTGTAGCAAAATTATGGTAGAAATATTCTATCAAAATATTGGAAATTGATGCAGCATATTTGACATACAAACAAATCAAATGAGGCATGTTTTTATTCAGATCCGCCTTCTGCCACATAAGCTGTGGTCATCAAAAATGTATGAAGCTATGAACTTAGAAGAGGTTAAGGTGTTGGATTACAATGTAGGAAATCTTAATCATGTATCTGGCCATGCTACACTGTAGAAACAAGTAAGATGAGATGTAGGAAACTTTTTTGTTTAATTAATGAACTTAGCAAAAGAATCTTCATAGAAAACACCAGAGATTTATGAAAAAATGCAGTCAATAGAGGTGCATGTCCAGAACCAGAACCCATAAAAAGAATCCATGAAAAATGCATAGTTGACAAAATTTTTTGTTCTACCTGAAAATTAACAAATCCTTATCCTACCATATTCAGATAAAGGTTACTCTAACATGATACAAGTGCTGAACTGTTGATTCCGAAGGTTTATTGATTATACCAATATTTTAAAACTATACAAAGCTGCCCATTTGTATCATTATCAGCTTTAGGAAAATTTGAACAGGTATCTCTTATGCGAAATGAATAAAATGTCTAATTTAATACCAATAGAACCATTTCTTGGAATCTTGGATAGCTTAAAGAAGCCAACATGCCAACACTACATTTACATGAGCTAATAATAACCCATTGAAATAATTAAATAATAATAATAACTTGCACATCATAAAGTAAGTGAATGTGTATAACAGTTGCAGGCTGCAGGGTAAGCAAGCACTGGGGATTGTTGATATATATATTCCATAATTACAATGTCATGGACAAACATTATGTATTCCATATTACAAAAGTTAAGTAAATCCTAACGTCTGAAAAGAAAACACTGTAGACTACATGAAGGGAAATAATAGTAACCTGGACTAAGGACTGTAGAGCATCACTGCTCTGACTTAACCTTTGCATCTCCATTTGGTAGTAAACCTTGCGCTTGTGCAAGCCTCTTAGATTCCTGATAAACAGCAAGATACTTGAGATTACTATTTGAAGCACATATCAAACAGATGTACACGATCCGATGACAAAGTATCATCTAATTATGTTTGAGAATTGCAAAAATATCCCGAAGACGAAGCATCTCATTGAACAAACCAAGAACATCGCAGCGGGATAGCCCGAAACAGAAATGTAAAACTCAGTCATGGAATTTTGCTCCCAACTCTCTTGCAATAAAAGTCAGAAGATGTCAAGTGTTTGCTGCACTCATCAAAACCTACTTTTTCATTTTACCACGACTGTTTTCTCTAAGTTTACGGTTACCCTAAATTAGTCCAACCTGGTTGATTTTCACCTGCTAAGAACAAAATTATTACAGATGTAAACTATGCACACAACAGACTGCCATTAGATTATATAGGGATTGTGTGATGTGTCGCCATCTTCACCATCTGTACTTTGCGAAACACTCATATGAAACTAGAGGAATTCCAAGTATAACTGCAGAAGTCACATGAAACTAGAGGAATTCCAAATATAATTGCAGAAGTTACATAATGCCATCTAAGGGAGTGAAATATTCATAAACTCTAAGAGAGTAAAATATTCATATATTCTAAGAGTGCTATTCATATTCTATTTACAAGTTATCTGAAGCTCCATGTTCTCGTTTTAGGGAGATATGAAAGAAAAGAAATGTGACGACTTACCGCAGCAGACAATGCACGAGTCTCCCTGTACGACTCAACCTCGTCAGGAAAAACTTCTTCCAGATCTTCAAGAAGGAACTTGCGTAAACTCTGAACACAAACCAATCACGACACATCAATTCATCTTTGAAAAGCTTATCAAAACACACACATCAAGCTTCATTATATGCATTATGCGATAGTACTAAACAAGTACCTTAAATGCATCAGCTTTTCCTTTGGTGATCTGGTTTTTTGTAATGCAGCCGTTAATAATATCCCTAGTGAATTCGTCTGGATTCTTTCCATCATCAATCAAGCTGACCACACGATCACACGCATCCATCTTTCGTTAACCAAACTTACAGACAATCCACATACATCTGACAAATATTGACAACATAAGAATTAATATTCAGTGAGATAACTTACTTCAGCACTTCCACAGGAACCTGGATATTGCACTTCTCTGCCATCTTCGACATATTGTCAAGCTCCATCACCAGCGAATTCCTGCACATAACAAACCCTAATTCATCACATCATCATCAACAACAACAAAACTAGCGCAGTCACAAATTTACCAGAAGAACAAAATCAAAATCTTCAATTCGAATCAAACTAAACTTACAGACGCTGAAGCAGAGGAAGCTGCGACGCGACGTTGAATGACGAAACAGTCAGATATAGTTGGTGAAGTAGGCCGAGCGTCTTCTGTATCGAATCAATCACTTGGTTTAGATTCTGCTTCGGATCGTCCGCAGCTTCGTTCATCGTTCCGTTTCCGGCGTTGACCGTCGCCTGCGCCGCGTTCGACGCTGCTTCCATCTTCTTCACTCTCCTCTCCCCCTCGATCGAACCGCTCTTCTTATTCCAATTTCCAAAACTCCAATAACCCGACCCGACTCCAATCGGATCTAGATACTCCCAAACCTTTTGCATACGAAATGGCGTCGTATCGTGAGTCTCCGAACGACAATGACGTGGCGATCCACGGGCACGAAATCCACGTGTCAACTACCCAATCGAATATCGCCACGTCATCAATCACATACAAACAAGCCTACGTCACTTCCCAACAAAACCACCCGATCGTCAATCGGTCAATTCGTCGACTCGTATTCGCCGATTCGCAAAAGTCAACGGAACGTCAATTTCACCGTAAAGTCATCGCCTTTTAGAGTATTTAATCTGCAAAATCGTTGAGTTGGGGATTTACGGCGCGCGCGAATTTAGGGTTTTTTTGTGAGAGTATGTGGAAATCGAAGAGGGGCGGACCGAGAGCGACGTACTCGGCAAATGAAAGCGATTACAAGTTGTTAGAGGAGATTGGATATGGCGCTACAGCTACTGTTTTTAGAGCTATTTATCTGCCGTTGAATGAAGTGGTTGCTGTCAAGTGTTTGGATCTCGATCGATGCAACAGTAATCTGGTGAGCTGGTTTCTCCTAATTTGACATTTTTTGGAATTTATGGTTGTGGAGTTTTGGGATTTATGTGGTTTTGGTGGATTTCTGGTTTGTGATTTCCAGATTGAATGAGTTCTGAGTTTTTAAGTATTTCTAATTTTAGAGAGCTAAGCACACTATTGATTAGTAAGTACTACTGACTCAGCATACATATGTATGAATTTATGAGGATTTTATCAGTTGTATGTGGTAAAAAATTAGAGTTGATCAAGATGAGGGCGGAATTGGTAATTTGTTGTTGTGACGTCACATCACTAATTAAGGATGCAAGATTACTAGATTTGTTTCTGGTTGTAAACTTTAACTTTGAGAGGTATTGTTTGCGTGCTAGCTGGTGGCTGACATGACAGTGTGGTGTGGTTGTTAATAAAGGATGATATACGGAGGGAGGCGCAGATGATGAGCTTGATTGACCATCCAAATGTTGTTAGTGCTCATTGTTCTTTAGTTGTCGGTCGAAGTTTATGGGTGGTAATGCCGTTCATGGCTGAGGGTTCTTGCCTGCATTTAATGAAGATAGCACATCCTGACGGAATCGACGAGCCTGCAATTGCAAGTATCTTAAAAGAAGTGCTTAAAGCACTAGTCTATCTGCATGAACATGGACATATTCATCGGGATGTTAAGGTTGGAGATTTGATCTTTTTATTATTTATTATTTTCTATTTCTGAGAATCGTAGATTTTCATTAGATTGAATAGTTATGACTTGCCATTACAGGCTGGAAATATTCTACTTGATACCAGTGGGGCTGTAAAGCTTACTGATTTTGGTGTTTCAGCTTGCATGTTTGATTCCGGTGATAGGCAACGTTCTAGAAGTACTTTTGTTGGAACACCATGCTGGTGAGTAATGTGACTGACAGTGTCGATTTGACATCTGGACGTGTTAGTTTTCTAATCACCGATAAAATGAGATGTTATTAAGGAGGTTATTCTTTTCTTTTCATAGGATGGCACCAGAGGTGCTACAACCAGGAAGTGGATATAATTTCAAGTGAGTATTCCAGCTTAATTCGAATAGGAGACACCTTTTGAGGGCGGGAGATATATTTGCCACTAGAAAAGGAGTATTATTGTACTAAAATTTGAAACATTTGTTTTGCAGGGCGGATATCTGGTCATTTGGCATCACAGCTTTGGAGTTGGCTCATGGTCATGCGCCTTTTTCAAAATACCCACCAATGAAGGTATTTTCACTCTTAGTGAACCCAATGATAAATAATGGAATGTATATCACCATCGTTAAAACCAGTTACTGAGCACCCCACATCTTTCGATAGGTTCTTCTGATGACAATTCAAAATGCTCCGCCGGGGCTTGATTATGAGCGTGACAAGAAGTTCTCTAAGGTATCAATTTTTTTCTTTTAGCCTTAATAGTTGGGTGCCGTTGATTTCTTGTTTACTTGGATTCATTGAATCACTATAGGATATTGCCTTCACCACTTTGATTTGAACTTCCATTTTACTCTGCGGTTTTACTAAGACTGATCCTATTCGTATCAGTCTTTTAAAGAGATGGTCGCAATGTGCTTGGTTAAAGATCAGACAAAAGACCAACTGCAGCAAAATTGTTAAAGCACTCATTCTTCAAGAATGTGAAGCCTCCAGAACTCACTGTGAAGAAACTTTTTGCCAACTTGCCATCACTATGGAATCGTGTAAAAGCCATCCAGGTTTGCCTGAAATCTTTTTGTTTTTTAAAGATATGTGTGGCATCTTTTATGTAACTTACCAGCTGATGGGATGTTCACATTCCACAGCATAAAGATGCTGCAGAACTTGCTCTAAAACGAATGCCCTCAACTGAACAAGAAGCCCTATCACAGGTTTAAACAAAAATATATTGTTCTGTCATCCAGTATTGGATCCAAGCATCTTACATTGCTTTAAATGCTATATCTACCTTTTATCAGAGTGAGTACCAGCGTGGAGTTAGTGCCTGGAATTTTAACGTTGAAGACTTGAAAAATCAAGCATCTTTGGTACTTCTGCAATTGCTATTACGCATATGATAATTATACCTCGATTCCTTGCGGAAACAACTGACCTTGGACTTATTTATTTCATGTATTGTAGTTGCAAGATGACGATGATGATTCTGGTGTTATCTCTCAAATTAGATGCTCAACAGTTAACCAGGTTCTCCTATTACCTTACCTGAGATTTAACATATTGTTCCATGGAACATAATATTTATTATTGAGGAAACCCTAAATTTCTGGATAATTTATCCAATTTTTTACTGCAGGTCCCTTCTTTTGAATATTTTCCGGATGGCAATTCTAGTTACGGGTATTTATTCTTCTTGAATATGGGTTTGTAGAAACAGGGCAGGTGTTTCTTTAACCATCACTCTTCCATATTTATAGCCCAGATGTGATGCTAACTTGTGATTTGGGTTCTATAACTTAGCATTCTGACCTGATACATTGGAATTTTAGCCATCGTCTCTTGGTGCAGTGGGCAAATAAACGGTACTCAATTACAGAAAATTGAGGAAGTGGGATTCGGGTCTTCCGTGGAAAACATTACGAATTATCCTGGCAATCGAAGTGAAATTGGTGAAGAAATAAATGAGTCAATCTCTGACCCAAGGCCTTCAAATTTATTGGAGCCTATCCATGCAAAACACAATGCCCTACCTGCTAAGGATTGGCGATCTCATAGTGGCCCACTTTCAACTGGCATTGTTTCAGGCCATTCTGCATCTGAACGGGAAAGTATATCTGAGAGGTTCCTTGCGTCATCCATTTTTCTCAACTAAATGCGTGATTATTATTCCAGTATTAAGAAGCATTGCTGAACTGCATCCCGCTTGGTTCCAGCACTATTGTTTGTGTATATATACTAGATTGTTGATTATAGAAATGTCAGTTTATTTAGCATCCCGCTATTTCTATAACTTGGCCTCCGTTAGTATATTAAATTCATTTTGAAAGTGGTAGGAAATTTGGAAACCAGCACCGTCACTTATATGTGCCTATCTTTATTGTAATAATCCTGTATACAATTCTAGTTAGTATATTCATTGCCTTAAAGATTCCCAAGATTTTTTTTGAATTATTATCTGAAGATTAGTATTTCTGACCATATGGAATGATTTATTACCTTTTTCTCTAGCCTTCTGCTTTAGTGTAATTCTTTATAGGGCCACATATGTGGAAAACTGCAATCATTATGTGTGATCAGTAACTAACATGCTATGATTCTATAATTGCAGGACTGATGTAGTAAATCAATCCATAACCGAAAGGCCTGGTAGAAGAATTCCTAGCTTTAGCGGTCCCTTGATGTTACCGAATCGTGCTTCAGCAAACAGTTTATCGGCTCCAATAAAATCTTCGGGAGGTGATTCAAATTGTTGGCTGCTATAACAAAACCAATTTTTTTTTTTTATAAGTAATCATTCTTAACCCTGAAAGACTTCTCAATAAAATGTTGTGTATTTCTACTGGGTAACAGGTTACAGGGACTCAATGGACGAGAAGACTAAAGCGAGTTTGGTGCAAATTAAAGGACGGTTTTCAGTTACCTCAGAAAATGTGGACCTTGTAAAGGTATCAATGACTTTTGAACACCCTGGTCTGATGATTTTGGTGCTTACTAGTTTCTGTTTCAGGACATTCCGCTATGTTCAGTAACTCGTCGATCTTCGTAGGCAGGCTATGATGAGTATGTTAGATTTGCAGGGTATTTCTTATTGTTCTCTTTTTCAATTGTAGGTATCACCACTAAGGAAATCTGCTAGTGTTGCAGACTGGATGATTAGTTCGAAACAAGGGGTATGTAATCATTTCTTCTCCCCGTATTTTTATATATAATATAGTATAACTGGGATCATTGTGGTCCTTTGGTACTTCTTATTTTGTCCAGCTTATCCATCCACAGCCGTCGAGGGACATTGCCAATGGTCATCTGTCTGCATCACTTATTGCACCCCAACTTCAGAGTCTTTTCCAGCAAACTGCTATTCAGCAAGTAAATTCAGATTTTCTTCACTGGATCTAGATATTCATTTAGAAACCTTTTATTTTGTGTTATGTTATATGAATATCATTGACACATTTCCATCTTTTTCAGGACTTTATTTTGAACTTGATTTCGTGTCTGGAACCTCAAGAGACACCAGACGGTTGGTTGCTATCCTTAACGCTTTGTATTATATTACCATGTGTGTGCTAGTCAGTTTAAAAGGGGTTCTAATAATGTGATAGTTTCTGAAAATGGGAGGCTGCCCCTGCTGCCCCGCAGCTCAGATATCAACGGAAACGTGAGTTCCCTTTCTAGATAATTTGATGCACATGTCATTTTTATTGTTTTAGAATAGTTGTAAAAATATATGTAGCTCGTGATTCAGTGCTTGTAAAATGAAACTTTGAGAAGTTTGATTGCATAGTTCATTGTTTAGTCATCTCCTTTTGGTGCTTCAGTTTTGAATTGCATGTTTGGGGTCACCCCATTAGCATGACAATGTTCTGAAACGATTTTTTTTATTGGGCAAACTGTTGGATTTGCAGGTTGAGGGTTCAGTATCTGAAAGAGAGCGCTTTTTACTTTCCCAAATTTCAGAACTTCAGGCTACGTAAAGTCCCATTTTTTTCCATTCAACTCATATTTTACTTGTTGGGTCTGAAGTGTGCATTCACTGATTGTTTTTTCTTCCCTTTAAGGATGCTAAATTTGACTGATGAACTGAATGGCGAAAGATTGAAATTCATACAAGTAAGTCTATCAACTAATGGTTCAGTTAAGGGCCAGTAAGGGTTACGTACTAATTGCCGGTTACATATATTGATCATTATCCTGGTGATTTGCCCAGTTGCAACAGCAGCTGAACAGTGAGCCTAGCGGAGATGCTGAAGTCTGAATTCAATGTCTTTTCTTCAAAGTGAAAACTTTCATGTGCATTCAGGTACAAACACTACTCGGTGCATAATGAAGTACAGGTTCATGTCAGACGTAAATCTGAAATAATAATTTTTCTAGGTTCTTTTAGATATACATGCCCTTAAACTGGTGGGTCAGTGCTTGGAATACCCAGTTTTGAAATCATCAGCACTTTTCTAATTCAACAGTAACAACAAAAGTGTTCAACCAATAGCAAGGGATAGCAGATAGGTCACAGTTGTTTTAAAACACTCGAGAAAACCAAAAAAGTTTTGTTCGCTTTGTAGAAACTTACTGTTTCTTATCATCAAGTATAACTGTTGTCCCTATATCTAGACATATATCATCTTCCCCTCCATTGCTGACAACACTGTCAAAGGTTTGGGTGCTGCGGTATTCGAGCTTTGTAATGCCGCTGATTGCATCAACTCATCAACTGAGTGAGCAGCGAGCCTCTTATTTAATTTTTTGTTCCATTTTAATCTGCTTCCCTGATTCTTGTAATAAATATCCATATGATAAATGGATATAAAATTGATGTTTTTACTTGTTTTATATATACAAGGTATTCTACATTGTATTTTTTGAATCATAAACTCATAATTTACTCAGGTTAATATACATTTTTCAGAATGATTATACTGAAATTGAGTAAGTATATGATGAAAAGTAACTAATTGATATAAAGTATAAGGAAATCTAGGCTATTGAATTTGGATAATGAATGGTCGAGAGTCATTTTATATCATTGAGCGACGTAAGAATAAAATTGTAAAAAAAACGGTACTACCAAAAATAGATAAACATTGACTTCATCAATATTCAAGTTTTAGCACGACATGCAATTGAATAAAAGTTGAGTTATTAATTTTTTCCTTATATATAAAAATCGGTAGTTCTTCCGGACACGAATACGTATTTTTCTTTCTAGGGAAAATTACAAAAACATGCCTTGGACTACCACCCAATTTCAAATTGAGGACCGGACTATCTCAATTTTCATATTGAGGACCGGACTATCTCAATTTTCAAATTGAGGACCGGACTATCTCAATTTTCAAATTAAGGACCGGACTATCTCAATTTATTTAGGTATAATTATCAATATAATGAAATAATTGAAATAATATAAAAATAAATTAGATCCAATATTTAATTTATATGCTCATTATATAAGTAAAGTTCAAGAACGACATTTTACTTTTGATTAGACTGTGAGATAAACTTCCACCGTTGATTATTAATAATCTAATGGATGTTAATAAAAAAGTAAATGTCAAATCCATCAACTCATATGTATTGCAAATTCAACCGTCAATTTAATTGAAAACCAACGACTAAGATTGTGTCATTTGGTTTATGAAAATATATGGTTTTAGGAGGACGGATAAATAGATGTGAGACCGTGAGACACGATCTCGATCGTGAATTCAAACAATCCAACGGATGAGATTTGATTCAAAATAATGATAGTTTGTATTTAAATTGAAAATTGAAATAGTTTAGATCTTTATTTGAAAATTGAGAAAGTCTGGACATATATTTTCATAAATCAAATGACACAATCTTAGTCGTTTGTTCTTAATTAAATTGACGAACGGCTAGATTTGACAGTTATTTTTTTATTAACATCCGTTAGATTATTAATAATCAATGGTGGAAGTTTATCTCACAGTCTAATCAAAAGTAAAATGTCGTTCTTGAACTTTACTTATATAATGAGCATATAAATTAAATATTGGATCTAATTTATTTTTATATTATTTCAATTATTTCATTATATTGATAATTATACCTAAATAAATTGAGATAGTCCGGTCCTTAATTTGAAAATTGAGATAGTCCGGTCCTCAATTTGAAAATTGAGATAGTCCGGTCCTCAATTTGAAATTGTGTGGTAGTCCAAGACATGTTTTTGTAATTTTCCCTTCTTTCTAAACATGTCTTTAATGTTTGAATTGTATTGGATAGTTGTTTTTTAATAATTTTCTTTAAAAACAATATTTGTCAAACGCAAGAATCGGTATAATGAGATTGAAATGCAAATTGTAGCTAAAAGAAAAACTAGCTAAAACTAAGATTGAACTGCCTCAGAAAAAGGAAATGCATTCAAAAAAGTGGTCTTCCTTGCTAGCCACTCCAACTTGGCTTTCTCCACAGCCTCTTCCTTTCTTCTCAGCAAGTCTTTGTAGCATTCAGAAAACTGTGCCTCAATTTCATCAAGCTTCAATTTCAGTTCCATGTCTTCTTCATATTGGCCGTTAAGTATCATGGGCTCCAATGTTCCACTGCATGGATACAAGAAGCATATATGTTAGTTATGTCTTAATTTGTTTTTATGACTACTAAGATGATCTTACCAGTGCAAGTCTGTGAAAAAGCTTCCTTGGGGGCAAGTCAAACAGAGCAGTTCGTTGGATATTTCGGATTCTTGAGCATTATCTTTTCCCAAGTTAGTCAACTGTGGGTGTGGATAGTCAGTAGCCACCTCAGAGTCGTCCCACAAATGAAGTCCGTCAAAAGATATTGTGCTGGAAGATTTAGCCCTGGTTGAAGTAGTTTCAGATGTAACACAATCAGGTCGCAACAATGCCAGAAATTCCTCGATCAACCCTGATACCACATTTACATCTTTAATTGACAGCCCAAGTTCTTCAACCATCTCGTTAGCTACCGAGTGTGCAGTATCAGAATCTATATAGAAATCAAAGCTGAATCTTTTAATCAAGCCTTGCCCTGTCAAAAGATGAATCTTTAGCACACTTCATGTGAAGAGTATATAATTGCCACAACAAAAAACAAAAAACGGAAGGGAGTCATTACCAGACAATATGCGCAGATCTATTTTTAGTATAGTGTCATTTTCTGGTTTCCCTTGTATGTTGAATATATGTTGGTCATTTGCTGTCTGCAGCTCTATCGTTGAAGAAGTGCAGTTCATGCTTCCTTCGGTGGCATTGGTTGAACTAGACTTATAATTGTTAAAATCTATGTCCATTGGAAGAGCTTCAGATTTCAAATGGATGGTGGATTTTGGCGGTCATTGGCACATTTAGTGATTTCGCAGGTGTCAGAAATGGTTCTTTTAAAAGCTCAGAGGCAGATAACCGAGATGAAGAAGGACGAATACATTTCTCAATGAATTCCTTCACTTCAGGGTCCTTCACCTTTTCAAGAGAAGCTGGCTTAATGCCCTTCAAGAAATCATTAATGATGTTACTTGGATATTTATATACATATTTATGAGAGCTGGATTACTCTCAGACAAAGTGACAGACTTACCGAGGTAACCTTTTTGAATATCTGCGCAGGATTCTTGCATTCCGAGTATGGATATTCAGATGTCACCATTTCCAACATAGACATACCAAAAGAGTAAATGTCAGCGAGTTCATTATATTCCTCTTCGTACAACTCTGGCGCCATGAATTCAGGAGTTCCTATTAGCCAAACGACCACATAAGAATACGTGCCTCCACATTTTTTTGCATTTTATATTATTATAATATTAATATATAATGTCATATCAATTTAACACTAAACAAATAATAATATTACCAATAACACTATGCGCAGTGGGCTGCTGCATGACAGTAGCCAGTCCGAGGTCTCCAATTTTAACTTCCCCATTGTGGCCATTAATAAATATATTATCGCATTTGACATCTCTATGTATGATGGGTGGCGAATGACTGTGAAGATACTGCAAGCCTTGCAGGATTTGTGTAGCCCAGTTCTTAATGGCCTTGATATCGACACTCTTGTGCTTTTTTCGGTACCTGCACGCATGTTCACACAATATTTTTCAAGAATATTCAACCATCAACAAGTAAAAAAGTTCGAGAACAAAAATTTGCCACTTACTGCCGCAAACTTCCAGAGGTGAATAATTCGGTGATCATGTTGATGGTTTTTTTCTTCTCATCAACCCAAGAGTAGTAAAGCTTGAGAATATTATCATGCTTCAATGACTTCAACAGATGCACTTCAGAATGCAATCTTTCCAGCTGTTCCTGCGACTGAACAACCTCTTCAATTTCAATTTGGTTCCATGCCACTTCTATCCCATCGACTTCATCAAAAGCCTTGTAGCTACATAACAAAAATGCAACAAATCAAACCACCGCTCTTAACGGTAATTAACAGATAAATTAATAAAAAGACAACTCCACATTCTTACACAGTCTTGAATGCTCCTCTCCCCAAAACTTCATTAGACTGGTAAACCAAAAATACAAATCAGACAATTGAGTACTACAAACATGAGCTCATTTGAATCACAATAACATCATAGAAAGCGACTAAATTGAACCCGTTGATATACTAAAACAATAAGTGTGAGACAAGAACATTGAGTAGTACCCGAATGTAGCGTCCAGTCGGATCCCTCTCTTCGCACTCCTCACACTTCTCTTCCATACTCTCCCCTACAATCCTAGCTCAAACTCCCAATTCGACAGCAACAGAAAAGCAACAGAAAACCGCAGGGAAACAGGGAAGCTCCAAAACTATCAAAGAACAACAATCTCAAAAAGTTTACACTTTTCAGAAAAAGCTTCAGAAGCAGCAGCAAAGGAGTCCAACATTGATCTGAAACGGCAATGGCTCTCAACAAATCCTCCAGACATTGTTTTCACCGATGTTCCACTCAAGCGACCAGTACTCAATTCTCTTTTTTTGTCTATCAAAGAAACCCTAAAATCACACATCTCTACTTCAGCATCCTACGCAGCAACAGCAGCTCAATCGTCTGAAATCGAATCTTTATACCCTCAATAAAACCCTAAGCGGAGCAGGAATCGCTAAACCCTAACAAAGCCCTAAAATTTGAGAACCGGAGAGATCACGCAACTGAAGAAAAGATTGGATTTTTAATCGGAACGAAAGACGATTATAAAGGTGCTGGAAACCCTAATCGATAATGCAATTTGGGAATTCGATTTCGACGAGGATTCGATTTTGATTCGGATGGTGCGAATTTTTTGATAACTCTTTTTTGTTGATTTTGATAACTCTTTTGCGCTTGATTATGTTTAGCTGTTGGACGGCTGAGATTAGCGCGTGTAATATACGTAAAGTAGATATAAGTTGAAGAAGATTCGGTGATATTTATTATGTAGAGTTAATTGTTTTAATTGAGTAAATAAACGTTTAATTAATTAATTTGTCCTAATACAAATAAAAAGTTCCTTCAAGGTGGATTATAATTTATAATAAGAAAATAATGAGATTATTATTATCCTTTTTAAAAGGAGATATAATCAGAAGTTCTTTTCAAAAGATAATTCTAAATATTAACAAAACGTGGTTAAATTATAGGAAATATTATAGGAAAGGATAAAATGTCAATTGTTGATTTGATTAATCTGACCGTTTGAAAAAAGATTTTAATTATAATGAATAGTTAAATTTGCAAAATATACAAATGGTTAGATTAGACGGTTATTTTTAGTTTAAATTTCATTCTTTGATTTAGACGGTTATTTTTTTAGACGGTTAAAATATGTCTTATTGTTCATAGACAACATAAATATACTTTTTAAACTATTTTCTATAGATATACAAATACAAGGTTAGAGTTGAATTCTGTCACACTATTTCATGTTATAACAATAAACTGTCAGCTAGGCCAGCAGCGAACAGACTGCACAGATTGCACTCTCGTCGTGAATATTTCTACCGCCCGGTGTCATCTGCGCGCATCTGTTAGAATGGGTTGTGGCAGATTTTGCTGCTGTCTGTATTCTGATCGAGAACTGGAAGTTCTTTCAGCTACATTGATCGGCAGCTGACTGATGGAATTTATTTCCTTAGTTTTGGATTGTGGCAGATGTTGTGCTAGGGACCAGAAGACGTCCACCCTAGTTACCGAGCTACTTGCCTGGATTGAGGGTTACATTTGGAATATATTAGTGTAATTCATTTAGCGGAAGTTTTTGTAATGGATGCACGAAGAGAATGTGTTGGTATACACTTACCTCAGCCTCGACTAGGAAGTGTGCCCATGTTTTATCATTTCTATCCTCCATGGATCCGTTTAATGTGCACAAACCAAATCCACGGATTGTGTTAGCTATGTCAAGAAAAGTTGCTCCATTTTCGCATAGCATCTGAATAGTTCATACAAGGGATGTCATAAGTCAAACTGAATATATAAGATGTAATGGTCATGGTTTGATTACAACTGGTTTGTACCTCAATCAACATTTGGCCAGAAGAACCAACATCCTCGACTTTAATAGGACATGTCATGGCTTGATCGCACATCTCAAATGCCCATGTGACGCCATTTGCATTGTTGTCTGAGATCGATCCCTTTTCCTGCACAAGGTCGTGCACATTCTTTTTAGGTTTAGAATAGTGTCACAAATCATCACAAAATATTAAGCAATACTATACAAGCGTGAGCACTTGGCCATCAGATATATAACCTTTTGATCTGCTATTCTTTTAAGCTTCTCTGCGTACTTGGTGACATTTTCCAAGAACAGCATGTGTTTGATTGTACTGTCGAGCAAAGCATCAATACTACACTGTTGACAAAAACCAATCGCAAAGTATTAGAGAAAACGTTTGCTATGTGATGATGTGGTGGAAAGACTAGTTGGATTCGCTAGTTAAAGAAAAAAGGTACCTTTCCAGTGTTTGGGATCATCTTCCTCAACTCGCCAAGGCGATCTTGGAACTGCTGACGATCCTTTGGCCTCGGCCGAGTACTTTCACCAGGTCTAGCTCGTTTCTTTACAGGCTTGGTGCTCTCTTGGGTTCTTGTGGCTTGCATCTTATTAGCACTAGTACTCCCGGCAGTCATGCTGTAGCTGTCATCAATCCACAAACCAGCTTGTGGTTTGAGGACAATGCCTCTTTCCAATCCAAGATTTTGTGATTTGTTTACATTTTGATGCTGCTGTTGGAAAGCGCTGATTTTCTCGCTGAGACAAGAAAATACTTCAGACTGACTCTGACTGCCACTTGTTGAGCCGCAGGCTATCTTTCTTTTCTTAGAATTTGAACATGCATCGTCATAGCTACATCGGTCCAAAGACGCAGAATTGTGTACAGTTTCACTTATTAGTTGATCAAGGCCCAACTCTGAGAAGAGACCTTTTCGAGGTCCAGAAACATAAATTGCATCCAACTCAGAGATGTCAGCCACACAACTACCGAGAATTGGAGGATAACTTTGCAGATGCGGCCTTAGGTCTTTCCTACCTTCAAAATTCTTAGCGAGGCAGGCAAATGTATCTCTTTGTTTGACAGGACTTTCGTGATTGAAAGTGTCCGTGACATTCCCTTGGGCTAAATGAGCTAGATTATGAACAAGAGTCTCAGTACAACCTTGGTTCAAACTCGATGACGTTGAAACACATGAGAGTAGAGAAAATTCATCTTTTGACTCAATGGCAACATCACGCGTTATTGAATCCAGTTGGGTAATAGGCCACTGGTTGGAGTGGGCGGATGGCCAATTTGTACTGCTTGAAATCTCGTTGGTATCTGATTTCCTAACATCTAGAAGCTGGTCTCCAACAAACAATCCAGAATTTAAACAAGTGGGATTTTCAGCATCAAATAATTCTTCGATATTATAAGCAGAGGCGGCATGAGAGTCTTGCTGAAATGGAGTGAAGACGAAGGGAGAACCAGGAGTAGTTTCAGATGGGAAGATCCGCTCGAGAGACATAATATCTGGCAAAACCACATCAGAATCTACAGACAACCTGTTAATGGTCTCATGATCTTTGCCTGCTGGTATCTCACTGGAAAATAGCAAGTTGAACCACTCGCCTGAACCATAATTTTCATCAAGCAAAGGCATGGATGCGTTGGCTTGTCCGATATTAATATTCACAGTCAAAAGCTTCTTAACTTGTTCTGAGAACTCCAAGCTCTCAGTCATCTGCAGCATCAATAAAAATACATTATATCCTCGTCAGCAATTCCAACTTGCTACGACTATAGAACAAAATTGTGACATGAACCTTTTTGGTAGATCCAAATTGCACAACACCATGTGATTCCAGCACGATGGCTGCAACGGACTGCAAAATTAAGCAACAACAATATAAATCCATTATTCGATAGAAACGCATATAAAAACTGATTTTAGCAGCTGCCCTGAGAATTAATATTAACAATAAAAATACCTTTATTCCGAAAGCAAATTGACCACAGAGCTCAGTCTCGACCTGGTGATCAGCAGACAACTCAAATCAGCATACAAGGGTAACAAAAGCCATTGTTGACATCAATTAAAAAAGCTTTTGCTTTATGGATCTAGTTGCAACAACAGATGACCAGGATTATATTCAGAAGGGGACAACTTGGCCTAAACTTCAACTCCTACGGCACAAGTCAGATATTTAAATAAATGTACCTCATCCTCATTGTCTTTACACGGGACAGAACCCATCAAACTCTCATCCCGTGCCGTTGAATTGATCCATTGGTCTCTCCCGGTGAATGCAGCTTCACCTACGATACTAAACAACAAAAATAAGATGGTAAAAATTCCACTCCAACTTCTAAATGAAGCTTTAAAAGTCCAATTTTGAAATAACATACATTGTACCAGAATCAAAAACTCTTAAACACATTTGAACTACCCGAAAAGGAAACATATAATTTCAAAAAAATACAACAATTAATGGAGAGGGACAAATACCCTTGACCCAAGATCTGAACTTGAAGAAGCATGTCATCAATCAAAGTGGAACCGTTAATATCATCCTCATAAGCCTCAGCCGGAGTCAAGAACCTGAAGCACAAAACATCGCAAAGGCATTAGCTGATAAGTTCCAGTGAGTAATTAAAAAAGTTCAAAAACAAAACCAATCAAATATCACATGAATAAGGTTGGTGAATTCAACTTGAAGGATGGAATCAATTACAAACTCAAACATGTAAGCAAACCAACAGCAAATGACAAACTGTAGAAATTAAATTGATCAAAGAAAAATTCAAGTGCCTCAACCCCAATACATTTTTTCACCCAAATCTGTTCAAATCCCTAACAAAGCTTTAAGCTTTAAGCAAATCACTGAAGCCCATTTGAAGAAACAGTTTAAGGAACCAAAAGGGTGTCTAATTCTTGGAGCAAACTGAAGAAGCTCTTTACATTGGATTTCGCTGATCATACTGCCAAAAAACCCCATAAGACCATCCATATCCACAACACAAGCTCTTCAATGTCTCTTTAACAACAGATTCCATGAGCTCCTCTAATTAAAACCCAGAGGCTAGTTTCTTCAGTAGGTAGAGATAGATCGAGCTATGAAGGATGCCTGGAAATTAAGCTTCAAAAGGGAAGGGCTATTGAATGGGAAAGAAAGGGTGTATTTATTTTGATGAAAAATGGTGGAGGAGGTTGGTGTTTGTCACTGTCAGTAGAAGACACAAAAATAGTGTTACATCAGGAATGTTAATGTCTGGAGATATTGAGATTTTGTCATTTAGATGATGAAGATACATTAAGATCTTACTTTAATAGTAATTATTGCTCCAATAATTTTCATTACACTAAAATTAACTTTTGCTGTTATCAAAAAAATATATTTAACTTTTGCTAAATTGAGCTGCTATTTTCAACACATTTTACCTCTATCTGTTTATGCCCAGATTATCAGGTTCGATTATTTTTAGGCAACTGATTTTATGTAACCTAGGGCGGTGACTTCGAAATTTGTACTAAAATTGCAAGTTGGTCGTTATAGTATATCTTTATTATTCTTGTATGCAAACCAATAACCATCTAGCTGTAGGTGAGTTTTATGTAGCTAGATTGGTCCCTTGGTTTGTGCAACTCGCCACTCTGGTCCTAAGCTAGGTATTGGCTCATGGGAGCTGTGGAAGATGGCCGGAAGGAGAATATACCGGCAAGTCGTATGGTAGCTAGGGGGACCCAAACCCTCATTTAGGGTTTTGAATTGCAAAAAAAGCAAAGGTGATATAGTGTGGGGACTAGGGCAAAAATGAGTCCAAAATATATGTAATGGAATGGTAATGCGAAAGGATGAACCATGAAATGTATACTACTCCATAGAGTATTGAGAGATGTAGGGGTATTGGGGTCCATGTGGGCCACAAGTTACTTTATTTCCTGTGGGGTTATTAGGGTTCAACTTCTGATATTCTCTCTGCATCTGCCTCCCACCATCTTACCATCTCACTTTATATTTTTCTGTTTTTATCTTCTTCTTTTACATCGAATTCTGATCTGTAAAATGAGTATTTGCAGTTTGCTATAGTACTTTGCTTCTTAGGAGAAATTGAATATTCAGAGGCTCGGAAAACAGTAAAAAATTTGCAGTGGTTGGGCACTTTGGCGGTAGAGTTCTTAAAGATTCCAAAATCCAACTGGTGTTGATGTATTGGAAGCAATAAAACCCTAGAAAGAGAATACCAAAAAACTTTCAATTAATTTTGTGCTTCCTCAATCTTCATTTTTGATATTAGAAGTTTTTTATTTAAATTGCGGAGCTCAGATGCTTTTCATGTTAATTTTATTTAAATTGAATATAACAAAGAAAAATAAGCTTGACTTTTCATTGAAACTTGGAAAATATGCTCATATCCAAAACAAATAATCATCCTGTCAAAGCTAATGTCAATATAAAATTTGTTAGTTTGACTAAACTAACTTATGTCTCATTCTGTGTGGAATAGTTGTTTGAATCCAAGCAGCATTAGATTCTCATCTTCATGTTTATACTGTTATCCAGATCAATATCAATAGCAAGTTGCTAGTTGCTAGTTTTATTGTTTCTTAAACTTTAATATATGAACGTTGATTGTTTATTCTTTGTCAACTCCCTCTACGTCTATCAGTATTCGTGTCTTGGTCTCTTCTATGTTTAGCACGTCACATTTGTAGGTCAAAATATTAAGGATTATTCACACTTTTCTACCCTCATAGCATGTGGAAGACGTTCCAATTCACTAAACTAAACTAATACATTGCGAAATAAGACGATGTCATAAGTCTCAATACATAGGCCATCACAAAGGATTCCAAACCAAGGGAAAACATCAAAAAGTCATATAAATCTTGATATTGTATATATGGAGAACGGATCATTTGAGACCCAAGGTTGACTTTGCGAACCTGAGACCCAGGTAAAGCATCGTTGGATCATTAAAAATCTTGCTTTTTTTATTTTGACTTTTTTTCCGAAAAGTCAAAGTGCACACAGTTAATTTTAAACATGCAGATAGTTTAATTTTCAAAATGCGCATGTGTAGGGAGTCGCAAAGGAACCGCACTCTGTATATATGAAGTAATGAAGTTAGTTGAAGCAAGTATGACAAATTTAACGTTTAATTGTATCACGATCTTTGTTAATTAGTCTTGAGGATCTTGACTTCCTTGCCTGAAACTGAAAGCAACTGAAAGCCCTAATCTTGATATGCAATCTTCCGGCACTCCCTTTGTCTC
The DNA here is from genome assembly GCA_006409495.1 of Sedum album. NCBI lineage: Eukaryota > Viridiplantae > Streptophyta > Magnoliopsida > Saxifragales > Crassulaceae > Sedum > Sedum album. The sequence continues at coordinate 44,051 of QZGG01001067.1, read as the reverse complement.
TAATGTGGTACACTGATTTTGATATTTCCTTTTGTGTTGTTTTAGCTTTATTAAAGCTAACTTTATCTTCTGATCTCTCACATCTTCCCTTGAAGGTAAAGGACCACATGTTTGCTATTTTATGCCAAATAAAATCTTTCTTTTGTCAAGATTATATACTGAATAATTGGATAAAGTAAAGATCAGGGTTATTAAGGTGCATTCATTTTTGTTTGTTAGAGAATAATGCTGTTTCCAAGTTGAAACTAATAGTTTTGACTCTATTTTACAAAACCGGTTGATTCGGCGTAGTCTTCTTATATGTACGAAAATACTAATGGCTCAATAATTCCTCATGAGCTATATGTATGTTCATGAATGTGGACTGAGTTCCATTTGCTATCAGAAATGTCTAACTGATTATTGATAGTTGTAAGGCGGTTGATCTACCGAATTCATGTAAACTCTAACATGATGTTTCCATAATATTGTTTAAACAAGACTATGGAATAAGACCGAGCAAAGCAAAACCAAGATAGAGATTATAATTTTATGAGTGGGGTGAAACTTTTGGAGAAAAACTCGAGAGAGATTCAGAAAGAGAAGCTATTTAGACCCACAATTGTGATTGCAGGCGCAAAGTTGATGGCCATGAACTATTCAGCAATGAAAGTGTTTCCAAATTTTTGTAGCATACCATATTATTGTGTCTCTTCTCGCATTGACATCACACTTCACGCCATTACTAGAAACCCTAGTGGTCGTTGAGGAACCTCTCTCAAAGTCAATGGAACAATATATATTCAATATATTTGTCCGAAAGAGCATATGAAATGCTTGGTCTTTGTTGCTTGATCACTGCGTTGTTTGCTCTTTAACAAGCTGTCAAGCTCACATAATTTCACAATGGAAATAGTGGAAAAGGGTGGATGGTGAATAGTTTCTTTTCAGAGCTTAGTTTGACAACCAAAAAGGCATATTCCACACTGTTGGAATCAGAATACTTTCATATATACAATAATTCGAGCAGTGTCCCCGGATAATTTAGAGGCGCCTAAAACTTGTAAATGACTTTTTTGAGTGATGTTCTATCTCTTACAAACAAGTTTGACACGTATAAGATGAAGGTGATTAGAAACTATTTACTATCTTATTTTTAGTCAATCCTCATTTAGTAACAATCCATATTTTGATATTTAAATTTGTATTTATTCACATGTTTACTAACAGATCAATACAAGACAAGACTTTATTATTTTCTCTTGTCATTCAAATATTCTTTAAATTCTAATAGAAGGATAATGCAAGTTTACATTCTACAAAATATTCGATTAATAATCATAATGTAGGGTGGAGATCAAAAAGGATATTATATTTTTGTGAGACGGAAGGACTTAATCTTAGTCGTTGATTTTGATAATTCAACGGTCTAAAGTTAAAGTTGTTTTTTATTAAATAAGGTTAGATTTACAAAAAACCTAGCAGTTGAGATTAACGGTTTTAATTGAAATTATATCTCACTGTTGAATTATGAACAATTAATGATAGAAGAGGTCGGGTCTCACAGTCCTACCTTTATTTAAAGACGTTTTTCTTGAACTTTCTAAACCGTAATGTATAAAGATGTCACCAGTGCTTCGGAGTTCCTCTTAGGCCAGTAAATGGAAAATATTGCTGTAAACGCAAGTATACATATACACACAAATTAACAAAAAGATAACGTGATTGATGAATTATAACTACTTGTAATTTTGAATAATATTCTTTCCAAGGGAACAAAAGGAGACACTTGCCTTTTAATATTCTCTTTTTCTCATTGTCCATATATCCGAGCTTCACACAATGGGACTCAGCTAGCTAGCTGACATGACCTATCCAGCTGGGTTTTACAGTTCCCAATTGCCAATCATAATCATTGTACAATAAAACATAATTTAAATTTAATAATTATTTTCCTAGTTTATTGATTAACTATAATTTAAACTTCAAATGCTAACCATCAGAGTCAACCAAGTTCTACCAAGCTAATTGAAACTAGTTTAGTGATGTTGCTTATCGTCTCCCTTGACTCTTGGCCCCATCCCATAACTTCTAAACAACTTGTTAATGTTTTGTCCATTTTTTAAATATTTTAATGCTTATTTTTTACACCATCTAATTTTAATATTTTATTAAAAAATTGATGGTAAATCAATAAATAATTTTCAGTAGGAGTAATTTAATTGCAATTGAACATCAAAGTGGTAGAATAAGTAGAAGGTCCTCAGAGGACAAACATTTTTTGGTAAGATTGAAGAACATGATTTTAATCATTGATTTTTATCAATCCAACGATTGATATTGGTAACCCTCAATCACCAACCGCCTATGTTTATTGCAAATCCAACTGCTCAGATAATTAAAAACTAATTTTAATCTTAACCGTCAAATTAATCAAATTAACGATCAGATTTACGTCCTTATGTCTCTCAAAATTGACATGTCTCTATAAATTTCAACAAGGTAAAGTAGGGATGTCCAACGGGCCCGAAAGCCCTAAAGCCCTAAAAAAGCCCTAAGGCCCGGCCCGGTCCAAGCCCGGTCCGGCCCGCACCCAAGGCCCAAAAAAGCCCGAGCCCGAAAGCTCCGGGCCGGGCTAGGGCTTGAATTCCGAAGCCCGAAAAGCCCGGCCCGGTCCAAGGCCCGAAAAAGCCCGATCAAAAAAATAATTTTTAAATAAATATATTATTTTCAAATTTAAAGTATATGATTTTATATCATTTATATAACATCACAACAACTTACAACAATATACAAACATTTTATATCTATTCTAAACGCATATAAATTGTTTAAGTTATTCTAAACAATATACAAACATTTTATATCTATTCAAAATATCGACTATTCGTTGAACACATTATTTAAAACTATGTTATAAAATATTTATAACTAAATTGCTTTAAAATACGTATTTCAAATTAATTAAAATTTAAAAACGAATTAAAATTGAAATTAGGTTCGGTCAAATCCGGTCAAACCCGGTCAAAGCCCGGTCAAACCCTAAAGTCAAAGGGCCTAGAAAAGCCCGTGGGCCTTACGATTTTAATGAGGCCCGGCCCGGCCCGGCCCGAAAATTTTAAAAAGGCCCGAATATTTAGGGCCGGGCCGGGCTCGGGCCTTACGATTTAGGGCTAGGGCCGGCCCGGCCCGACCCATTGGACATCCCTAAGGTAAAGTAAAAACAAAGCATGTACAAAAGCAGCTCTGCCTCTGTATGAGTGCCTGACAGTGCACAGAATGTCGGAGTTCGATATTTATGTTATACTCCCAACAACTATCAAAAACCCAGTTTTAATTCATAACTTAAAAGTTACTCCTGGTGGTCCCCACATTAAGCCACGTCATCAAGTAAACCTAATCAAGTAAACCTAATCATATCCCTCAAGCTTAAGTTACGTCCCGTGTCGCATTTAAAATGTCACAAGCCCAAAACTCTTTCCACACACGGCCCGGTTAAAACAGGAGCCCAGTCAAATACAACTAAACGGTGCCGTTTCAAGAAGCCCAATCGATTAAAGCCTGGCTCAATAAACAGCGCACGTTCATTCCCGTAAAAAACGCGGTCGTTTTGTTTTGCGGCAATTCCTCAAAGCTTCTTGACCCAATAGCCGACATCGATTCTCGAACTCCGTGCAATCCATCGCGATTCGAATTCGATTCATCTGCGGAAGAATCTCGATCTGCGATTGTTGATTGTGGTAGAGATGTATGTGCAAGCGATGCAATCGACGGATGTGAACAAGAACACGGAGTGGTTTACGTATCCAGGAGTATGGACGACGTACATATCGATCGTGTTAGTTTCGTGGTTGATTGTTTTATCGCTTTTCAACTGCTCCGTCGGAATGGCTTGGACCGTCGTGCATCTCGCACACTTTGCTGTAAGTTTTTGTATAAAAGAAATCATTTTGTTAAACCTAATTTGTGTATTTTTAAAAATGTGAATGATTATTTGCAGATCACGTACCGTTTGTTTCACTGGAAGAAAGGAACGCCGTTTTCTGATGATCAGGGAATGTACAATGCTCTGACTTGGTGGGAGCAGATTGACAATGGAAAGCAGCTTACGCGGAATAGGAAGTTTTTAACACTCTTGCCGGTGGTTTTGTAAGTTTTTTACTTATTAGCATGAAACATTTGAAAGTAGTGATAATTTAAATGGATCTATTTCCGTTTAGGTAATGTAGGATGCATGCCAATTTTCTAATGATATAGGAATCATCTCTGATATATGCTGTCGACACATTGCGTCCTACAATTTATTTCCCAAGGCTGTTAAGCTATTCATAAAAGCCTGGCTTAAAAATAACTAGAAGACAGTCCTATGCCCATGCTGCTTTTTACTGATGACCTATCTACAATGAAATTATATGAAGTACTCTACAATCATGATATGAACATTGATTCTCAAATCAATCTCCATTTCTTTTTCTTTGATTGATATATATATGTATATACTATATCATATTTTTTAAAATCTTACAAGTAGTTGATTTCAAAAACTATTAAGTTTACCGACATTGGTGTTCTCGTCTGATGTTATTAACACTTTCACTTATTAATTACATTGGCGAGCTAATTTTTTAATTTTCGTCTTGTTGATGTCTGAGAGAACATACATGCATACGATATGAATTTTTAAGTGCACTCTAAAAACCGTACATGAGCAATCTGCTGTAGGCAGCAAAATACATTTTAGTAATACTGCATCCGCACCTTTTGTCTATTATTCCTTGGCATTTATTCCAAGGTGTTGTATATGTGTGAAATTTTTGCTGGTTGGTTTGGTTTCGATTATCTCATGTACCTTAACACATTTTTTGATTGAAGAACTTTTTTTGACAGTAAAAAATTCCTTGTCTGGTTTAAAAAGAGAACTTTCATTGGGGCTACTATGTTTTTTTAATCAGCTCTCTATTTGCACATCTGTTACTTATAACTATTTGTTACATCATTTCCAGATATTTGATAGCCTGTCATACCACAAACTATCAGCATCCTATGTTATTCCTCAACACACTCGCTGTCTTTGTCATGGTGGTAGCCAAGTTCCCTAACATGCACAAGGTTCGGATATTTGGGATCAATGGTGACCATTAAATGCATATCAGCCATTGGGGTGCCCACGCCTTGCCATTTTACTTCCATTACCGATTATGTTTTGCCTCTTGCCTCTAAGATTAGATTGTCCCACTTCAGCCTCAAAAATATTTTCTTTTCTTCCATGTGTTCATTATCTAGTCAATATATCTACTGAAAAATTAAGACTCTATATCTGAAGAAATGAGTCATTGCAATGCTCTTCAAGGTGCTTTGTTGTAAGAGCAGTCAGTTTGTCTGGGTTGCAATTTTTAATCTGGCGCATCATATGCTCATTTAGATTTTGATTATATTTTTATTTTAATCTTAGGTTGAGTCAAGTGCATCTGGATGCGCATCTTGTTTTTTTGGAGAGTTATCATTATGGACCATAATTTGCATTTCACTATAAATTGTGGCGGAGAGAGTTTCAACTATTTGATCCAAGATGGCAATATTTCATTCAAACACCATTTTTAAATTCACAAATTTTGACACGCCCTTGTGGATCTCATTTTTGTCACCAGCAAGATTATTTGTAGACTGCAACTTAGAAACCACATGCTAATACAACAAAAGCTACAACTTCAAGAAAAACACTAAGTTCTGACGACTCATCTGACGAGTCCCAAATATGAACATCCCTCTACATCTTAAGTCATTAACAACTGCACAAGCAATTTCACATGCTACCAGGTTACATTCATACATCATTTCAAATGCACCAAGTGACTAAAGGTTAGTTTAATACTTCCTTAATTTCGAAGCTCCGAAACGAGCTCCCAATCATAGCAAATGACAATGCTGTAAATTTTAAAATGATAAGAGTCTGCGCGTTGTCAATTCTCAGTAGAATCTGAACTCAGCGCAGGTGTTGTATCCCCTAACTCGATTGAAGGTACTGGGAGTTTGCAACCTGATCGTAGATTTTTCATTTCCTGACTCGAGCAAATGAAGATTCTCCTCACCATGCTACAGAATTCCCTGCACATTGTCATACTTGAAATTTAGAATAAGAAAAAACATGGAACATTATAAGGGACTAATTACAAAAATTGATACTTACGGCCAAGGATCATCTCCCACGAGCATCATGTCACCCTCGTCATCGGTAAACACTATTTCCCACTTGTTCCTGGGTCTTAGCTCACCCTTGATCTCAAACATTTCTTCTAGTTCATCAATAAGATGGTCGTAACCTTCCAGAGTCGTCAAGTCCACAGCTCTGCCAACTGCGACGCCCTGCATTTGCACCTAGACAAAAGCACTCCCAATTAGACTTGGCTGCTTAAAATGTCTTATCATATCCTCGAAGAAAAAACTACAGGTGATGGAAAGAAAAACAAAATCAGGTTCATTTCACCTTAGTGCGACTTCTAGTAGATGTCGATGTACTCCTCTTGAACTCGGACTGTTCAAGCTGCTTTACCTTAAAGGCCTTGGATAGTTCAGAGTACTGTTCCGACTCAGCCGCAGAAGGAGTATCTGGATTGTTTCCTTCAGCAGAACCAACAGATGCGCAAACAGGTCGTATACTGGGTTTCTCGACGGGGGGTGGAACGGTCAACGGATTTATCAATTCTATACCAAACAGCCTACAACTAGTAGGCGCTTCTGACTTCTTCCTCTCCTCAGCTGCATCAAACAGCGAGATGCTATTTGACCTTACCAAGCCTGTCTGAGTGTGAGCCACACCTACTGGCCAAGCAGTAGCATGCACAATGCCATCATTTTGGTGACTGACTGAGTTACCATTGATGCTTCTGTTCTCGGATTTGAAGTTAGAATGAAAGCAGTGGGGTGACACCCAGCCATCCTCGGCATATGTACTAACGAAATGAGTGATATTCGTGTCATCAAGCTTCTGATGCCGTAGTCCCGAAGCAGTTGGATTTTCTGAAAAAAGTTAAATGAAGATACAAAACTTTAATCGCACATCAGAAAAAATATTTCCAATTACCGAAGTGGTAAAAAGTTAAGCGGCCATACCAGGAACTTGCATGTCACCAGGCAGACGGGGCCTTTTGTTCTTTGAAACTATAGCAGGTAAAATGCAAGCTGGAACGCTAGGTGTCAAAGTTTCGATCTCCCACGGAGAAACCCTATCAGGTCGGGGAATTGCAGCAGGTTCATCCCACTGTACCTGGAAAAATATTATGATGTCGAAGATATTTAATATCACTGAACAGAAAATGACTTCAAGTACTTCCAACCAGCAAAGATTCGCTTACCTTTAATGATCGCCATTTAGAGTCTGCCCACTGCTGAGATATATTATCTACACCAATAATTGTACCTGAAAACCTGATATCCGGAACCAAGAATGAATGAACATGAGTAAACACAAAATTTATATACAACATAACACGTCGACTTAATTTCAGATAGCAAATACCATCTCTCAGGTGAGTCGTCTCCTTCAAATCTCATTTTGTATCGCTTTCCGACTCCAAATCCGCTTTTGTTAGCTTCCAAGTATTTGTTGATGCTCACGATAAACTGGCTCTTTCTGTAATTCATCATTCATATTGTTACTAGTCACTACTTATATCAAGAGAACCTACAACTCAAACACCGAGAAGTTGGTGGACAATTAAAACCAAATATCGCACCTTGGCTTATAGTATACTTGGAACATGGTCTGTGCTGTTACAGCATGTGACGCAGACGCTAACACTCCAAGCTGGATGCTCTGGCTAGAAATAACAGAGGGCATATTGCTCTGCTGACAAGCCAGACGTCTTACTCCCACACGCAGCTCACCATTTTCTCCTCTATAAAGCTCAGAAGTCAGAAGAACGCACACCATACCAATATGTTAAAGAAATCACATAATGATTGGCAATCATAATACCTTAAGAAGACAAATGAATCACCGGCTACTAGCCTCTTAGCGGACACAAAGGTACTCCATCCAGTTGTAAGCAAGTGCCTCCGTGGTTGACCTTCCAAAAATAAAAACGATGTCAATCAGCAAACATCAAAGAACAATCGGTGTAGATAGTAGATACACGGCACCAACAAGGTAAAACACGCATCTGTAGACAACTACCTCTAAATATATGCTTAAATCGCCACTCCATCCCATGCAAATCCTTCCCAACAAGCTCTTGTGTTGGAGTCGGCTGACTCATGTCCTGAAAAAACAGGAGAACGCGAATTTTTAACTCGAGAAATGATTCAATTATCCACATCAAAAACCTCCAAGCAAATAGTAACAAGTACCAGAGGTGGAAGGCACTCTGTAGCATGTTTCCGAAGAACCGAAAACCCTCCATGAGTACTAGTGTCTGAAGCAGTTAGCACCTTGCAGAAAGAATGTACAGTCTGTTTCCTTGGTTCAGGTAGACAAGGGTCAGGTTTTGTCGGCTCAGTTTGCTGTCAAAAAACATTGCAGAAAACCCCAATCATTCAATATCTAAAACTCGCACAACATTCAACTCATTACATTATGATTTCAGCCCTTACATTCAGGTCGGGGAATAGGGTAATCTGCGCATAGACCTCATCAGTTTCCGGCTCAGCCTATAACAGCAAACATTACACTCTTAATCAAACATCGGAAGACAATCACCAGAAGAGATAAACTTATATATGACACTAATATAAAAAAGAATATGATTGATTTACCAATAGACAGACATTCAACACAGTGCAAAGAATCTTTGAAGGAAGCTTGAACATAGTAATCCTCTGATCCAGCTCATCGTTGTTCTTCGAAGTCTCCAACTGCATACCAAACACATCAAACCCGTAAATGATTCATCAACTATTGATTTGATTAAACACCTAAAGAATTGAAGTAATTGAGTCTATTCTCAAGTTAAGTATAGATTTGTGTTCAATTTCAAAAGAAGGAATTAAACCTGCTCCAAATGGCCTTGCGGAAAGTAGTAAACCCGCTCGCCTTCCCTCGGAACATCAACCAGTGGACCTGCACACGCCTTCCACAGCTCCTCGTACAGCCCTGCGTCTCCTCCAACACCTGCAAAATTAATAAATAAATTAATTAATTAAATCAAGAAGAAAACAGAGGCATCAATCAATCAAACAAACAGACGAACCTTGTCCAGAAACATTCCTGGCCTGATACGCCATCATCATTATCATCTAAATCAGCAACAACAAAGCAACAAAGATCTATACAAAAGCCATCAAACTAAGGGCCGACGGATGAAGATGAAGAGAGACATCAACGTCATACGAATTAATTCAGACAGGAGTCGAGAAAATCGGAAAAAATCGGACTGAAGCTGGAAGATGATACGGAGGAGGATCCGGAAAGAGGGTTTGATTGATGATTCTGATTTTGTTGGTGAAAGGAAAGGATCGATCTAGACTAGAGAGAGAGACTTTAACCTGACTATACTGGTTGGTGTTGCTGTTCTTCTTCTTGAATCTTGATAGAGTTGACTAGAGTTAAGAACGAGTCTCGTCTGGTTAGGTTAAGACACGCCGTTAGTTGACGGCGTTCCGTTTATTTTCTTTTTCTTTTTGGCATTTTGTGGCTCTTTTTATGATGAGGGTGGAAATACAATTTTTTTCTTTCGAATAATAAATTAACATAATTAATTGTAAAACGAGTCTGCTCTGGTTTAAAAACTTTTTAAAATTGTAATTTATATTTGATGAGCAGATGTGAAGAAGAACACAAAAATATTGGTAAGAAACAAGACATGATCTCGAGTAGATTATCGATAACTCGAAGAATGAGATTTTGATCAAAACAAAATCTTCCATCTCAAACGTCAGATTATCGAAATCAATCTTTTCCACTAAAAAATTAGATAGAAAATTAATTTTTATTTTTTCCAGTCACTTATCATTAAAATGTGAAAAAAATATCAAAAATAAATGACAATACTATAAACGAAGACATACAAAATCAAACGGAGTATAATAAGTAATTATTACACCGTGCGTGTCAGTCTCCCATTTTAACAAAACACTAACAGTAACGGACGTCATCGTTGGGTCGGGTACGAAGAAAACAAAAAAGGGAAGTGCTGGTTAAGGTGTGGTTACCATTGGGTTTGGGTGTGTCTATATGGGTTGTCTGTTTCACGACAGGTAACAAGATTGCCAAGAATAAATCCGCCACCATTTATTACTATTTTTTTCCATTAAACCCTTGCTAGTTAGCAACTGGTTTTATTAACAATCAATAATCTCTCTATTTAGTGTTTCCATAATTATTTACCAAAACAATTATCAATTGAATGAATGTGTCTTGTTTAAATTCATTTCTTTACTAATAAATATCTCTGGTTATATTTCCAAATCAATCGAATAATATTGTGGGATATTTAGGAAACATATTTTGTAGTTTGAAAAAATGTATCAGAATAATATCACTTTGGAAATTTAATATTTATTTACTTTTTGGCGTTGAATTTGATTAACTACTAGTTATAATTTGTTGTTGTAATTATTGTTTGTGTTAGTGTAAACAGGTAGTTATAATCACGAAATAGCTTTGTGAAAAAGTAAGTTGATAATGATGACGATGTGAATGGTAAGTGTTATGACACGTCAGCTTTCCACGTTGTAAGGTGGACATTCGCAGTTGAACACGTGGCTCTTTTTTGTTTGCTGTTGACGGACAAAATGTGATGTTGATTTTGAGAATAAAAGTAAAATGAAATTATATTGAGTTTTTTTTTGATGGGTGGGTTTACAATTGAGTACAAGACATTACATATTCATCTAGTACAACTAATACTTTGAACGCACAAGCCATCTAGGTACTACCACCAATGAACTTCAATCATCCATCAATATACAAGCAATGACCATCCATATAGCATCAAATCAACAGCTTCCACGCACAGGCGGGAAGAATAAACAGCCTCCACGCGCGCCGGGAGAATGAAGCCCCAGAAAATCTGAGGAAAATTGGTGAGGTCAGGATTCGAACCCTGGGCCTGAGGTTCCTTTGTCAGGTTCCTTTGTCAGGTTCCTTTGTCAGGTTCCTCAACCAACAGAGCACCACTCTGTTGGCAAATTATATTGAGTTAAACTACCTAATTTTAATACATGTATTAAACACATCATATCGTTAAAAAGAGTTGAGTTAAAAAGGATCATTAAGTTTTTGTGAGATGGAATAACATAATTTAGCCATTAATTTTGATAATCCGACGATTAAGATTATAGTTGGTTTTTATAAAATGAACGGTTGAATTTGTACAAAATACTAGCGAAATTGTCTTCGCTTAATTTTTATTTTATTTTTGTCCCAACAAAAATGCATATTTAGATCCTTTCGAACTTCTAAGTTGGCAAGAGTTGGTGTCTTAAGTGTCACTACCGGAGCTAATTCAGATTCGATTCTTTATGGGAGTAGAACATTCCGGGATGAAGTAGAGGGAAATAATAATTGACATGAGAACTGTCCATTCTTACACCAATTTTTTTAATAAAAAAATCACGATCGGTGTATCTAGCAAAATCCTAAAATAATATTTAACACTTACTTCAGATGGATTGATTATTAAATTTTGGGTAAATTGTCAAAAAACCACCCATAAGTTTGCGTTTTTTCCGGAAACCACCCATATCTTTAAAAATTATTAAGTCACACCCTTATGTTTATAAAATTTGTCAGAAACCACCCATATGTTTAATTTTAATTAAAATATTAGTAAAAATGATAAAAAAACTTATAAAAATAAGAAAAAAATACATAATTAATTTAAAAAATCATAAAAAACATTTTAAAAAATCAGAATATTAAATAAATTTAAAATATATGAATTTAAAATATAAATATAAAATAAATATGTTTAAAATTAACCGAAATATTAACAAAACCATAAAAAAACTTTTAAAAATGCAAAAAAATACATATATAATTAAAAAAATCATAAAAAACTTTTAAAAATAAGGATATTAAATAAAATATAAAAATAAATTTTAAATGAAGTAGTATACTTTTTATTCATATGGTATGTATTAAATGTGAAAACTAAATCTATACAAAAATATGGTGTCTCACAAATTTATAAAATTTTGAAGTTTTTTTATTTTTATGGTGCAACTATTAATTATGAGTTACATGGTATCATATTTGTAATTTTAAGACACCATATATTTGTATAAATTTAGTTTTCACATTTATATCAAAATTATAGCTTTCAATAGAAGAATTATAATTTGCATGTGTAGTAGTTATATTGAATAAATAATAGTGTGTTATACGGTTACACTTACTACATACGCCATAATAGCGCATACAAATATAAATTTTGATACGTTTTACATATAGAGCATACAAACACAATTTTTATTGCATATAAAGTAGAGTTTAAACACTCATTTTAAGACATTAAGATTTTTTTCAAAATTTAATGGAGCAATGATGGTTGCCGGTAAATTTTTGTAATTTTCAATACGCCATATTTTTGTATAAATTTATTTTTCACATATGTATACATATCATATGAATACATTTCAATTTTATTTTTATATTTTATATTTATTTCAGATTCTAATTTTTTTAAATGTTTTTTATGATTTTTGTTAATTAATTATGTATTTTTTCATATTTTTATAAGTTTTTTATCATTTTTACTAATATTTCAATTAAAATTAAACATATGGGTGGTTTCTAACAAAATTTATAAACATAAGGGTGTGACTTTCTAATTTTTAAAGATATGGGTGGTTCTCGAAAAAAACCCAAACTTATGGGTGGTTTCCGACAATTTACCCTTAAATTTTTGTAAATTGTACAACTTATACATGATATTTGATTCATTGTATCAATGGTTTAAATACAGTCCACAGATCATCCAACTTCGCTCATTTCAAGTAAAAATTCGTATCTGTGGATATTGACCGAATCTAGTTTGTCTTGATCCTTGAAAAGAGAAAATTTATGACATAACATAGTGTTTGTATTATTGTTACAAAATCCTAAACAAGACATCATCAGCTAAACAAACCTAAGTCATCCACTAATAAGAGCTTCTTTTGACAAGGTGGATTAGTGTCCTACAAAACTATTGGGTGAGATCTCTTTTGAGCTTTGTTATGGAGAACATGCACGAAGGGTTTAGGAAGGGGAACCAGTGGTGATTAGGGTTCGTGTATGAGTTTAATATCTTAACCATTGCTTTAACGGTTGACATCTGTATATGATTAAGTTAATCAAAGCTTTTGATTAATGGGGATGATGTATATGATGAGAGTGGTGCTTTTGTTTTTAATATGATGTGTAATGACTCCTTGTATATTTGAAGGGTTGTAGTTTGGGATTAGTTTAAGATTTTGTTACTTGATTAGTGTTTGCTTAATAATTTATGCAAGAGAAATGTGGGCACAAAGTTAGATATGAATAATGTCTTTATTCTTTAGACTTGAATCTTGAATATTGTGTTAAATAATAGAATTTGATATTTGAAGTTAATTAGATGTGATTGAAAAACAAAGACTAATTAATTAAATGGTCTATCATATACCCTTCCCACTACTTGAAATTGTATAGTCAAATTAATAATATATTTTAATAGATAAGGGATTTAAGGACATGAGTGATGACACTCCTTGAAATGGTATCAAAAATATATTATATATAATTCAAGATTAAGGGATTCAAGGGACATGAGATGACTAATTAAACAAGTGAGGAGATTCAAGCAAACAACACTCATTCAAAGGGTATTAGGGAACAAAACTCAAGTAGTTATAAACAAATACATCCATTATTATTATATTTAATAAAATAGGAGGTGTAATCAATGGTGATGCATGCAATGGAATCCAGTTAGCTTGTCACCATGTAAATACATAAATAATTATTTTTGCACTAGAATTTCTCATGGACTAACTAGTTTACAAACTTTCTTCAATTATATAAATTCATACCCTGTTGGTGTATTTCACTTTCAAAGTCTATATGACTTTAGGAATATATGAATGAAAAGTAGTAGTGTAATAAGTGGGACTAATAGAGATTACCAAGTTGGGAATATAAAGTAATGTAACACCCAATAATTATCTCATGTGATTACAAATTCATTGGTCTGTCTAATCCAAAACCTATCATTAATCAAATTAGTGCTTAGCTTATGGGGTACTAGGAACACTTTGTTATTGATAATTGTCACACTGACATATTTAGGTGACAGCATTTACTAATATAAACATGCTATTTAAGTAGAAAGGGGCCAAAGATACAAGTCTTTATTGACAGTGGTTTCATTATTTGATTAGTCTTAAAAATTGCACTCATGTCTAATTATTGATTCCATTTGACAAAAGCATTCATTTTATTCATATTTGGCTGCACTGCAAGTCAGCATACTGATGAGTAATCTGTGAAGATGAGTTCATATATGCAAATTTTTAGATACTTGGATATTTAGTGTGAGTATTTGATCTAGTGTTGATCAGGTTCGTTGTTTCCCAGTGAAAACTGAAAAGGCCTTGGTCAGCCTTCCCACTTGCAAGATTCCTAGAAAATGTAGAAGCAGCAGAAATATAGTTAGGTTGGAATGATATCTCAAGTTGCATCTAGGGAAGTTACAATGTCATGGGGTGATATGGGGAGTCAGTTTCTCTGATTTGGTTGGATCGGAGTATTATAAAAGGAGATTAGCTACCTCCTTTATATTCAGCAGAAATACACATCATTTTCTCATTCTTAATAGTAGTATTGTTTTCGATGATAGTTAAAGATGTAGTCTAGTTCGCTTTATCTGATCGGTGCAATCAGATCTAAAGTTTCTGTGTCTTATCCTGAGAAGCTTATTGCCTAACCACACCCTGCACGTAAGGAAGATAATACAGCTTTAAGGAAATTGGCGAACAAAATTCAACTAATCTAGTTTTGTTTATGTTCAATTACCTATACTATTATTTTGTTCAATACTTGATATTATTCAGATCCGGTTTATTATACGTTGTTTGTAAGAACTTCTACTGATTTTAGTTTTGTTTGTGACAGTTCACTTCACTTATTTCAAATTTTCAATGACTTCAGGCCCAAGACAAATATCTTAAAGACTTCAAGCGCCTTCTTTCATGTGATAAGAGCATACTTCTTGGGCCTGCACAAGTGATACTGCATCACCACCTAGAAAAAGGTTGATCCAAATAAGAGAATTCTTGGATAGTAATGTGTGAAAAAAGTACTTTTAAAAGCCTTTTGCTTTGTTTCATCTCCCTTCGATCACTAAACTCATTTTTATGTTGTGGAACATTCAGATATGGGGCAAGTCCTTGGACACCTATGAAAAGACTTCTCATCCAGGGTTCAGTTTTCATTAGTTTTTCCTTGGTGTAAGTTACATTTGGCTTTAGTGTAGAATCTATTGAAGGGAATCCTATGGCCAACAACATGAAGAAATTTTCAAGGATTATTGATTTTTTTTTTGATTACATCAAGGATTATTGAATTTGTCACTGTAACATTTACAATGCCGAAGGTATGCCTAAAACATTTAATTTGAAACTCGATCCTGTCGTCACCTTAAATGTAGAATTACCTTACTGAAATCACTTACATGAACATATATACAAATTCAAAAATGAAGAAAAATGCTTCCATTTGTAAAGAAACAGTGAACCATCGTCGTACATATACACAGAGATACTTCCTAGTGTTGATTTACATATTGGTCAAAAATCTGAAGACCATGAAATACTTTTCCCCTGTATATAATCTGTTGCACCACTATGTTTAATTTTTCATTTGGCTTCGTTTTATGAGAGTTTATTAATTATTGAAATTAATTGGTTGACGAGCTGATTGACTTATATTCAAACATATTTCACTATGAATTACGCGAGTTTTCTACTTGCAAACTGTTCTTTTTGCCGTTAACAAACATGAGATATTTTAATGTCATTTTTCATAACATCATGTTTCTGCTTCTACAGTGATATGTATAGCAAACATGAGATATTTTAATGTCATTTTTCAGGTTGAATCATATTTTAGATATTTAATAATCATTTATATGTAAATAATTAAAAACTAAAAAAGGACATGTATATTTTAAGTAACCAAGGTGGCACGGGTGATGTGAGACAAACCACACAGACCAGGTGCATGAACCTTCCTGTTTCCTCTACCAATAAAACGCCACCGTTTATATCACTCGCACAAAACGACGACGTCCACTTGCTCCACTTGTCTTTTTCGTCACATCCACAGCCACATTCATCACATTCACAACTTTTTCGTTTAAAAAAAAAATCCATCAACTTGCAGAAAATGCAACTTGCGCTTATTTTAATCTTTAGAGAGAGAAAGCTGAAGAAGAAGAGGAACGCTAGAAGAAGCTCGTCAATTTGTTGATGTTGATTTGGAGAGAGAATCTCAGCCTTCCGATCGTCTTCGTTTCACGCCGATCGTGAGCTTTGGATTCCGTGCGATTCGGTTATTGTTGATTTGGTGTGTTTTCTTGTGATTTTGGTTTGTGGAGGGAGAGATGACGGTGAAGACGTCGACGATGATCGGAGGAAGCGAAAATGGAGGAGCGCGATGTAGTCGGATGGAGGATGAGTTTATAAGGAGACATCACAGGCATGAGGTGAAGGCCAATCAGTGTAGTTCGTCGCTTGTTAAGCATGTTAAAGCTCCGGTCCATCTGGTGAGGATTCAGATTAGATGCGATTTGATGTTTATGATTTAAATGTTTTTGTTTATTGATGATTCGTGTTGTTAAGTATTTTTGTGTGGTTTTTGTTGGTATGGATTTGCATTCTGTGTGGTTTGATTTTGATCTGTTGTGTGGATGTGAATCTGGCAATAGGAGAGGTTTGGTCTGTTTGGATATGGAAAAATAGGTTTATTGCTTTGCGAGGATGATGGATGTGTTGAAGCTTGGATTGTGTAGTACAGTTTGAAAGATTTTTTGAGCAGTTAAGATGCTTTGAAGTCAATGGTGAAAGAGAGGATAAGAGGACTGAGGTGTTCATGTGAATATAAAGTGTTTCACAACAGTGGCCCCAGAGGGATATGAATGGAGAGTGTGTGTGTGTGTATGTATATTGATGCCATAGGCTGTAGGGAATTTGTTGCAGGGTAGATGATTGTGGTAGCATTAATTATTCAGTACAATACACATGTCTTCTTATTTTGTTGATTTTGTTGGATCTTATAGTTCAATGAAAGGCGGTTTTCCAGTAATGCTGCTTTCGAAAAGAATTTGGTGAATTTCATGTAGGGGTTGAATTTGATGTGTCATGTGTGTGGTAATTTATGAAAAATATAATGTTCGAGAAACAATGTTCAACTCTCATCGGCAGAAGCAGAAATAATACTCATGCAAGGCCTTACTAATCATCTTTGCTGTTTTTTTCATTCTATATTGTTGTTTCTGACTACGGAATATTTGGAATCTGAAATCATATTTATTTGTTTTTGTATGATTGTTCAGGTTTGGTCATTGGTGAGAAGATTTGACGAACCACAGAAGTACAAACCCTTTATCAGCAGATGCATTGTTCAAGGCGACCTTGGGATTGGGAGTGTTAGAGAAGTTAATGTCAAGTCAGGGCTGCCTGCCACAACTAGCACTGAAAGGTTAGAACTTCTAGATGATGAGGAGCACATACTCAGCATGAGGATTGTCGGTGGAGATCATAGGCTAAAGGTATTCCTCTCTCATTTTGTATAGCATTCCTTGTGTCGAACTGAATCTGAATCCTTTGTATTCCAAACAATGGAAACCAATGCTGTTGAATAGAAAGACAGAATTCAATTAATAATCAGCAGTGGCCTTTCCATAAAAAATATTCGTTAAGAAGTAGCTCCTGGATATAAGCTCACATTTTATTCGTTGGTATAATAATCTTTTGTGTGCCTTTGAATGTCTGGCTCTAATAGTCCATTCCTTTGTTTGGTTGGAAGTAAATGACATATGACATTGCAGAATTACTCTTCGACCATAACCGTCCACCCTGAGGTGATTGATGGAAGACCAGGGACACTGGTCATTGAGTCGTACGTAGTGGATGTGCCAGAAGGGAATACCAAGGACGAAACATGCTACTTTGTGGATGCATTGATCAAGTGTAACCTCAAGTCCCTGGCTGATGTGTGTGAGCGCTTGGCCGTGCAAGATCGAACAGATCCTATTGACCGTACATGAGGCATCGCGGGGACGTTTGACTTGTGCTGAAAATGGGATTTTCTGAATGTCTACAACTCTATTCAAAAGAGTATTTTGTGACCGAAGATCAACTAGACTCATCTAGTCGGGTTCTTCTCCTATTCCTTGGAACCTAACCTGTGGATGCAAGTTAAAAGTTTGGCGAAAGTCTGAAAAAGGCAGCACAAGTATGTTCCACCTGTTATTCATGCCTCTCAAATTGATCTCTCCTTGTAAATGATAATTCTTGCATGACAAACAAACTACCTCTAGTTTTTGCATTTCCAAGTTGTAGATAGGTGATGTACTCGTTTTGTTTGTGGCTCTATTTTACGCATCATGGAACAGGTTGTATCTCTTTGTTGTATGTACCTCTAATGAACTTGAAATACGTGTCTTGAGTTCCGATCTCATTAGAATTCATTTATAAGAGATTTCTGAAAATGGTCAATAAGACTACATAATAAGAAAGTGTACCTGGGTGAACTGGATCACCAGTTTCTGGTCAAGATGTTGATAATGCATGTGTGCTTAAGCATCATATGTGTAAACAATAATGAACTCTTCTACCAATCCACGGTAGCTTGCAGACTTTGAGGTTGATCCAACGTTCCGGTCGCGAAAAGGAAGAAATTAAATGGAGAAAAAGTTAAAGATGGCAGTGGAGCTTCTTCGACTTTAGTGCCCCACAACACATGCTCTTACCTCTTATTGAAGACTTCAATCCAGCCACGGTTTGTTGACTAAAATTAATACTTCCACTTTGTACCTGTCCATTTGTATCTCTGATTACAATTATTTATATTCTCACGTCGGTGATATGTTTCCCTCACAAAATTATTTTAATAAGAATAGACATCCTCGTCTGGCCAGCCCATGTCCCTGAGCTGAGCTCATGTCTCTAGAATTGCCTCACGTTACATCCATTCCATATTGTGTTCTCCCCAATTCTTCAATCAAAACAAAAGTATATAACTATCACTTTACCCTTAAATATCTAAAGCAAGGCAACTGCAGAGTATATGATCTACCGTGCATAATCACAGTAACTTCGGATAACTACTGATGCCTTGATCACTCATTATTTAATGTTGCAGGACCAGGTTCTAGAACATCCTCAAAAGCAGACACAACATGTTACACGCCTTATTTCCCAATTCAATGCCAAGTTAAGAATGACAATGGGTCTCCCACATTTAACCACTTCACTTAATGACTTCTCGGACGACCCACCTGGCCGCCTCTCCTCATTCCCTCCAAATTAAACATCCCTTTGCACCTCCAGCATCCTGTTCCTCAACCCCTCTTCAAACACCCCTTTCACACATCTAACAACTTCACCTTGCCTCACTACCCCATCTCCACCCGGCTTAACCCTGATCGCCAAGCCTAGCCCGTCGGTCAACAATGCTGCATTCATCCTCTGCTCTGCATACAATGGCCATGCTATCATCAGAACACCGTGCACTATTCCCTCCAATGCTGAGTTCCAACCACAATGCGTCAAAAACTCACCAACCGATTTGTGTCCCAAAATCTCAACCTGTAGTACCTATTTCAATACAACTAGTCCCGACTCCTTGGTCCTTTCCGCAAACCCATTTGGCAAAAAGTCGAAAGGGTCATCATCTTCTTTAGCCTCCTCACCATTGAAATAATTCCCACTAGCAACTTTGTCATAAGGACTCCTTACCATCAACATGTAAATAACAGGAGTATAAATTTACCATTTTACTGAATTTTCGATAAAATGAAAAATCATTTCCGTAAATTTCTGCCCTACTAAAATTGACAAATACAACGGATTCATTGAAACTAAACGGGCTGGGCAAGGGCCCGTTTACGTTTTAAGACCATTAAACCCCGTTGCATTGTGTCATATCGAGGGCAATATCGGAAATTTGTAGCACTTGTAAACTGACCCAGAAACGCAACCGAAGGAAGAAGAGTTAAATCGGAGTACCGGCGCCGATCCCGATGAAGTGGTACTTCGTCGCCGCTCTTCTCACCGTTCTTACCAGTTCTCAGGTATCTCCCTCTCCTCTCATCTTAATAGACTCTTTTCACATTAGATCAGATGCGTAGTAGCAACGAAAATAGACTCGGATCTTATTCAAGCATTTCTGCTCTGAATCACTTGTCTGAGCTTTGCATTTGAATTCATCTTTGCGCTACAATTATCGAATCGGATCGGAATTCACACTGTATTTTCTCAGCGGAATGTTTCACATTAGAGTAACATATTGGTATTTGGATAATGGGAGATACTCAGAATTTGATTCATGACTTTTCTGGATAGGGCATATTGACTACTCTCTCTCAAAGCAATGGTGGATATAAGTACGACTATGCCACTGTTCCGTTTCTGGCTGAGGTTTTCAAGGTATTTTTCTAAGTTTTATTTTTTATGATTATCTCCAGCGAATTGTTTTATACTATTACTTTAGATTTTGCGCTTAATCTGTCACTTTGATATGTGTTTTCTTAGTAATTTTCAATGGATTTTTTTATTATCTATGGTGATTAATGGGTACTGAGATGTTTTTATTTATTCGTAATGAACTAGCTGCTCATCTCATCTATGTTGTTGTGGAGAGAGTGTAAGTCATCGCCTTCGGTGAGGATGACTACTGATTGGAAAAGCATTCGTTTATATCCTATACCTTCTGTTATATACCTCATTCACAACAATGTCCAGTTTGCTACCCTAACTTATGTGGACACCTCCACGTATCAAATTATGGGTAATCTCAAAATTGTGACGACTGGGATACTATTCAGGTATGGCCATTTCAATAAGAATGTGGTCACACTGGGTTCTGAAATGTGGAAAGTGTCTGTTTTATTTTTAAGGGTTTTGATTTGTTTGGTAGGTTATTTTTGAAGAGGAAGTTGTCAAACCTGCAATGGATGGCTATCATTCTTTTAGCAGTTGGTACAACGACAAGCCAAGTACATCTCGTAGCCGATTATTTATTTTCTATCATGCAATTAGGGATTGAGAACTTATTCCTCATCAAGCATCTGTCCTGTTGACTTCTTCAGGTTAAAGGATGTGGAGCGACCTCATGTGACTCTCTTTTCTCATCGCCAATACCAGGGTATCTCTTTGGCATCTTATCTGCTTGTCTTTCAGCATTGGCTGGCGTCTATACGGAGTTTCTGATGAAAAAGAACAACGACAGCTTGTATTGGCAAAATGTCCAGTTGTATACGTAGGTATCTCTTCTCTGTCCAATGTGCATTTATTCTGCGTATATTACAATATAGGCCTGCCGATTTAGTGATTCTGGTTGGCTCTTGAGAATTCTATTTTTCCTTCCATTTACACAAATTTGAGAAGGGTAACTCTCTCCTATTTTAATGGTTAGATTTGGTTCACTATTCAATATGGCAAAGCTAATCCTAGATGATTTTGGATCCGGATTTGAAAATGGACCTTGGTGGCAACGACTTCTCAACGGGTACACTTTAACCACCTGGTTGGTGGTTTTGAATTTAGGATCCACAGGGTTGCTCGTGTCATGGTTAATGAAGTATGCTGACAATATTGTGAAGGTAATGAGTTGTTTGGGTTCTCTCTGGAGCTAGATGTTTCTTGAATAATTACTTTTTATTTTGCTTTATTTTTATGAACTGAATATATGACTTGTGAGGAAAGGTTACACAACCTTGTTTATATTTTTTGCAGGTGTATTCAACTTCAATGGCTATGCTTTTGACTATGATCATTTCCGCTTATCTATTCAACTTCAAACCTACCTTGCAGGTATCCTTCTGGTTCAGTGTAATATAGAAAATCAGCCAAAGCAATTTTGTGAGGTTTGGCATTATTATCAAACACTGACCTCTCCCCATTTCAGCTTTTCTTGGGGATCATCATATGCATGATGTCACTCCACATGTACTTTGCCCCTCCAAACCTGTTGGTAGATATCCCGCCGGCAGTGAAAGAAGATCCGCTCATTTTGAAGGAAGTTACCGTTGAAAGGAGAATTTGATCCTAAGATTGATGCATCCATCGATAAAGTTGTTTCTATAGCCATTGTTACCCAGTTTACATATGAAAAAGCAGTAGATAGTAGGCAAGTGTAAATGTTACTGAATGAGTACTGGACAGCTGAGGCTATCTTAAGAGGTCTTCTGTTCGGAAAATGTAGTGCTAACACCTTTTCTTAAGCGTAAGATAAAGCTGAGTGACTAATGCATAGATGAAGAATGCGTGTAGTTAAGCTTTCATAGCATTAAAATTAAATATAGAATGCATGTAGTTAAGCTTGACAGAATATTCGGACTTGAAGATGTTGATAACTGATGGAGGAACAATTTGGAACACTATGATTCCAGATTTTATTAATTATTCAGAAATTTTATGGTTCATGAACTATATAGGATTAATCATACTAAAAATCTAAAATGTCTGAGTATTGATTTTATGTTTCATGAACAGACGACTAAATATCGAACATCGGGTATTAATGCAATATAAATTGAGTAATGATGATCGCATATTCGCATGTGTTTATTTGACCCCCTGTGCTTTCAGATTTACAAAACATACCGATGGTTAATTTTAATTTTTGTCGAAAAGTTGTTGATAATTCAACTAATAATTGATCGTAACTAATAATTTTTATTCATCCAGCTCTTGATATTAATTATCGTCAATCTCAGTCGTAGTTGTAGTTTGTAAATTCAACCGCATATAATAAAAATTATTTTAGTCTCAACGTTAGATAAGCTAAAACTAACTCAATAGATATAATGAAAACACAAACTTTTTTAGAAAATACATGATTAAAATAAAACCAAAAGCTAAATTTTGTACTTTATATATACATTGTTTCTTTTGTATAACCTTCTTCCTTTTAATAACCAATTAAAGATCTTTTTCGCATTAGATATCATTTCATACCTATACATAAATTCACAACAAAATCAAAGAATCACTACTTAAAATTACGTTAGAGAAAGACAGGCGTCAATGTTGTTGTGTGAAAAGTTACTATTTACACATAATGTATAATGACAATAAAATGAATAACAAATATGTTTGAAAATAATCGTACACTTTAGTATTGATTTATAAGAATGAATACATATATCCATGCTATTTTCATAAATTTAAAGTGGTTATAAAATAAAAATAAAAATTCTAACCCTATGATTAAATTTAATCACTTTAAAATATTAATTTTTTAATAATCAAAATCAGCCAATGCTCATTTCAATAGGAACTGAGTTCTTAAAGGTTGAAAGGGTCTGTTAAAAATACTCTGAGGGTATCCTTAAATGATAATTTCTAGCATTTAAAATAGATCTCAAGGTTTATAAACTTAATTAAGAGAGCAAAGCCCCAAAATCATGTAAAAGTTGAAGTCCTGTTGGTGTAATATGAAGAATCATATTCCATTTATCATCTTTTCTGAAATGCAGGCTGCATTATTACATTGGCTTTGCATAGTGGGCAATTAGTATCAACCAAATATTCAGCTACAGTTATTTCTTTCCTGCATCAGTAGGCTGTTGTTGCGGCTCAGTTATAGAAAACTTCTTCACTTTCTGCATCAAAAAAAGTCAAAGCTCAGATTATTAAGACGTCAAAATATCATAACAACTTAGCAACCATTGTGAGCACAATAATGGGTTGAGCTTTGGGAAATCATAATGAACAAATCTTTTCTACATAAAGGTAGTAACTAGTAACAAATCTTCAAGCAAACAAACTAATATAAGAAAAGAAAGCCAAAACAAACAATAGCTACTAATGTCCAGACTATATGTGACGTACTTGCAACCTTCGCATAATCGCAGCTAACCACATCCAATTCGATGCCAAACACATCTCACAAGCATCATGAACGCAGCATTACAAAAAAAATATCAGATTACAAAACATTTATAAAGTGTGTAACTGATAGCTGAGAAAATAAGAATAAATAATTACTAAGAAGCTCAAATCAACTACCAAAAGCATTCCATTTCAGATGCGACATCGTCACAAATTACCATTACTTATACTAGTAAATTTAACCCACGTGCAGTTCATTTCCTACATTCTACTCTGAAAAGTGCTTTCACTTCCTAAATCCTTAATGCCGATTGGGACTTCACTAAATCCTAAGATATCAAACACAGGAAAACTAACCATTTTCAATTGTAGATTTACGTCCAACTACATTAAAAAAACCACACTGGACGATAAAATGCTCAGCTCACACACCACATCAACTCAAATGAAATCCAAATACAATTCCATTCCACTTGAAACCAATCTACTCAAAATTACACAATTAACTAAAACCAATTGCAGCATCAATCACGGAGACTACTACAAGCACACTGACCTTACTCAAAACGCAATTGCGCAAATTGGTTAAAAGCAGCAAACACTTGTCCTGATCATAAGCTGACGTGGCAACGCAGTTAAGAAGATCTAACGCTTCTTGGCCACACACCGGCTGCGGCTGAGCTCCTCCGTCCATCATCCGATTTAGGGTTTTGCACAAGAAACCTCCAAATTCCAAGTATATATGCAGATGATGCTTCTGGAAAGCCCTTTGAAAAAATACGAACTTGTTCCTCAATGTTTCGTTTGTTACATATTTACCCCCAAACTTAAGTTCCTTACAAGTGCAGCTCACGGTCTCAAAAATCAACCAGCCGGTTGACTCGACGCCTCAATTTAATATCACTTACGTCGGTCTCCGAGTTATGCATTTCCCTTTAAGATTCAATTCTTCAAAACTGATTAAGACTTATGTAGGGACGCCTAAGGGGTTCCGACGCACGAGTCACACGAGTCGCACATACTGGATTAATCCTCAGTTTGATTCAAAAGTATGTGCAGATAATTCATGATTCAATATATACTTTGTAATTACCATCCAATTACTCGATGTAAGATAACTTGTCAGCTGACGTTCTTTATTATTCAAATAAAAATAATGTTACATTCGGCGTAAGAATTACAAATGCAAAATTACTTATAATGAAACGCAAACATAATAAAATAAACACATGAAAAGATCAAAAGAAAGAAGCTAAAACAACCTAAAACAACCACAAAGCCCATTTACAAAACAATGAAAATTAGTTTATATATAAAAACAGTATAACAAAATAATGAAAATTAATTTATATATAAATCAACAAGAAACCCTAAATTATAAATAAATTAAATGACCCAAAATCCACTTGATTATGCCGCATCAGCTTGGCTCTCGTTAACCCAAACTTTCACATTCCAAATGTTTGTTGTTCATTATATTCATTGGTTAATGTTTTAGGAGGATACTTATATTTTTATACGACGGAAGAACACGTTTGATAATCATCAATCTCGACCTCCCGTATTTTTTGTAAATTCAACCGCCAAATTAATTAAAAATTAATTTTAATCTCAACCGTGAAATACATAAATAAGAGGTTTTGTAAATGGTGACTTCAATAAATTACAAAATTAGAAGAATTAATTCAATTAAAATTTAAAAGTTTATCAACTCACTTCAAATTTACTGAATATATTAATGAGTTAATTCCAGAAAACCACTCAAATAATAGGCATAATTAAATACAATCACCCCTATAATACCTATTAACAGAAAACCACCTCTAAAAGTATGTCGTTAATAATTTACCACCTCGTTACTGTTACGTTACGAGAATCATTAACCGCGTGATTACACACATGCTAAATTTCATAAATCACCTATATAATAATCACATATATAGTAAATCACCTACAGAGAATGGTTCAAGAAGGACAAACATATATTTGTAAGACGGTGAGACACAATCTCGATCATTGGTTTTTAGTAAAATAACCGTCAACTCCAACCGCCCGTGTATTTTGCAAATTCAACCGCCAAATTATAAAAAACCGATTTTAATCTCAACCGTCTGATTAATCTAATCAACGGTTGAGATTTAGTCCTTCTGTTTTACAAATATTTATTATCTCTCTAGATTTTATCCCATCACCTACATAGTAATCATATTTATAGAAAGCCACATATATAAAAAATATAATATACTTATTATATTTGATTTAAATTCATTGCACTTGTATTTTATTTAAGCAAAATTTCATGAATCACATAATATGAATCATATAATTAAAAAAATCATGAAATAATACATTACAGTTCGTAAAATATAGTATATTTTTCATTGAATCAAACGATATGGTTATTTTTCATTTATTACATAAAATATTAAGTTTCATGAAACATACCATTTTATGAACAAACAATTCATGAACAATACAATATGAATATGTTTTTCAACATTTTATCTTAAAATATGTAAACCACTATTTCGAATATAAAATATATTTTAAAAAATTAAGGGATGATTAAAAATTATTGTCAAATTAATATTTGTGTTGATTCAAATATTTTCTTTGCTAAAACTAATTTTTTTCATGAACCATTAAATACTGTTATTTCATGAAACAAATTTTTTCATGAACTAATGCATTATCATGTTTCATGAAGCATACCATTTATTAAATAAATATAAGATTTATGAAAAATAGTACACCATTTAATGCAACAATACAATATGAATATGTGTTCATCATTATATCTAAAATATTTTATTCATTATTTAAAAATAATATATTTAAAACATTTGAGGAATAATACAAATTTAATTAAATGTTTTACTGAGCATTAAATATTTTATTATATTGTAACTCAAACATGTATTCGATGTAATTTTATTTAATATATACAAAAAATAATTAACCAAACTTTTGAATATTTAAAATCACTAATTAATATGGATAGTTTTGATAATAAAATCAAATATATGTATAATTAAAATATTTGATAATAAAATTATTTATATAAAATATTTTACTTTATATTTGATTTCGATGTAAATAATTATTAGAGATATGGTGTTGTAATTTTGAGCGTTCTTTATAACAAGCTTTACTCGCGCGTGTACACACCAATATTTGACGGTAATGACACCTATATAACGCTACGACGCACTTTATAAATGTGGTTTTTTATAATTGCGTATTATAGGGGTGATTTTCTGTAATTATGCCTATTATACGGATGATTATCTGGAATTAAGAGATATAAGGGTTAAGATCAAGAGATACAATATATATTTGTAAAATGGTGAGACTTAATCTCAGCCATTGATTTAGATTGATCTAACGATCATGATTGATCTAATTTTTTATTTAAAATAAATTGAAATGGCAGTAATCTAAAGTTGAAATGAGGTCGTTTTGTCTTATATAATTTTAGCTGTCCTTGAATCGTTTCCATTAATACAATATAGTATTTTTATTTATGACATTATATATTTTTAAGTTAATTTTTGATTGCTAGACGTATAGTTTTCTAACGAAAGTCTATTCATTTACGAATAATTTATATGAGCGAAATGATCTGCAATATGTGGTAAGCCAAAATAACAATACAACGAAGTTAAATGTTATAAAACAAATCAAAATGTAATTTATATATTTAATTTTTGTGCGGTTCGATTTCACAACAACATTCTTTTCCAATCGGATTGGTTGTTGTCAAAGTGTAACAAACATTGTATTGTGGACCAGCCTCATGACATCTTTTGCAACATTCATTTATGTCTACCCGTACCGGTATCTGGAAACAAAAAATTTCTTCTGACATACCTAAAACATATTTTTCGATAAAACCATTATTATAAAATTTGCATTTAAAAATTATATGCAATTGAATATTGATTAAATCCGGCGTAAGAAATTTGGATGCAGATTTTTAATAAAAAATGAAATGTAAGCATATCCTACAAAATAAAAAATCATGCAAAAATTGTTTGAACTAAGGAAGAGCTTATTATTAGGTGCAAATACCTGGGGTGGGGATCATCATCAAAAGAGACAAGCAAACAAGAAATGTGAATGTATTCCTCATCTTAAATCAAATGTTTTGTTTTTGTTTGGTTAAGTTTTCTATTGATTATGAAGAATGAGACCATTTATATAGAACCTGGAAGATGAGGCGAAGCTACGTTAAACCAATGGGGTGCGATTAACAATATTAATTGAATGTTATAAATGCACCTTAATATTAGATAATTATTTGATAGCATTTCTTACGTATTAATAATGGAAGGAAATGGATTAGATCATAAATGACAATATGTTTATGTAAGACGGTAGATAATATCTTAATCATTAATTTTTTAAATCTAACGATTGTGACTAATTTGAATTTGAATTAAATTTAGGATGTTGGGATAAAGTTCCAGGAGGAGTGACATCATCTCATCCGTTGACGATTGATATTAATTAACAACACTCTTAACAACCCCTGCATACTGAAATTCTAACCGCTCAAATTTATGAAAAATCAACTTTAATCTCAATTGCTAGATCATTCAACCCTTGCTTATGAAGTGATATATTTGTTATAAAGTATAAAGTAATCATCTCATCAAAATTTAAATTGTTTAAGTTAATTGTATTAAATATTGGTTGCAATTAAAAGAATGTCATGACTTAACCAATCAGATTTATTTAAGTTTCATTCATTACTTTAATTTATGGAAACTAAATGACTAGAGTTTTTTCTAGATAGGTGGTACATGTAGTACAAGAATATTTGTTATCACATCTAGCTAATACATCAAGTACATTATCTTCAATCTAAACATAGATTCTTCAAAGGATCCCTCCACCAAGAGGTGTACACATCTTCCATTGGCGAGAGGAATAACAAACTCCAACAAATGGAGAATAAATGGTGAGGCCAGGAATTGAACCCTGGACCTGAGGATTCTTTGTCAGACTCCCCCACCATCAGGCTACCACCCCTGATGTTAATTACTTATACTAGTTAATCTAATCAAATTGTCTTACAAATTTGAATTGTCTTACAAATTTGAATTGTCTTTAAAGCTTTTAATTTTGTCAACTCATACGGGTTGACAAAATTGACAGCAGTAATACCAATGAATTTTCGTTGTTTGATGTAGATTTTTTGTTCGCTAGTCCCATGGTTCAGTAATTAATATAGTTTTGAAACTATAAAATAATTTTTAAAGAACCACAAATTTCTTTTGATATTAAGCTTATTTTTCTTTAGAGAAGGGAAAAGGATAATATATGTTGTGATAGTTTAATTCTAAACTATATGTGATCTGTACTGGCATGTATTTAATACAGAGGATTTAAGTATTTGATGAAATTTAATACGTAAATTTATCACTTTATTTCCAGTTATTCCCCTGTCCTACAATTTTAGGTATGATATATTGGGTTAAGTTCTAAGATGATAATAAATATTTGTTAAACGGAAGGAAAAAATCTAACTGTTGATTTGATTAATCTGATATTTGAGAGTTGAGATAAAGTTAATTTTGATTAAAAGGGCAGTTGAGTTTGTAAAATATACAGGCGGTTGGATTTGACGGTTATTTTTTCGTTTAAATCTCATCCGTTGATTGATGAAAAATATCAACGGTTGATATAATTCAATCGCAAGATCTGTTTCATATAATTTTATATAATTTTCATTTTAATCTCATCAGCTAAACCTTAAGCATTAAAAATTATGATTCATAAAATAATATATTAATATTTATAAAGCTATACGTTATAAGAAAAACAACTCAAAATATAATTTATTTGTATTTAAATTTTGTAATGGTAGTCTCTTTTCAAAGAGGTTGGAACTTTTCGAAAAGAAGTAATGAAGTGCTTGATTAAAGTTCGAGCTCAACTAGAGCTTGTCAAAAAGTAAATAAACGAGTTTGAGCATACATTTATAAAGCTCGAAAAATTCTCGGCTCATGTTCTAAATGCGCCGAACATGAACACATTAATACTCAACTCAACTTGGCTCTCGTTAACTCTAACTTTCACACTCAAAATGTTTTGTTTTCATTATTATATTCATTGATAACCGTCAATCCCCAACCTCCCTTATTTTTTATAAATTCAATTGGATAATTAATTAAAAATTAATTTTAATCTCAACCGTCAAATACATAAATAAGAGGTTTTGCAAATGGTGACTTCAATAAAGTACAAAATTAGAAGAAAAAATTCAATTAAAATTTAAAAGTTTATCAACTCACTTCAAATTTTACAAAGTAAAACATATTAATACAAGGGTTTAGATCAAGAGATAGTATTTTAGGTGTCCTTGAATCATTTCCATTAATACAATATAGTATTTTTATTTATGACATTATATATTTTAAAGTTAATTTTTGATTTCTAGACGTATAGTTTTGTAACGGAAGTTATTCATTTACGAATAATTTATATGAACAAAATGATCTGTAATATGTGGTAAGCCAACATAACAATATAACGAAATTAAATGTTATAAAACAAATCAAAATGTAATTTATATATTTAATTTTTATGCGGTTCGATTTCACAACAACATTGTTTTCCAATCGGATTGGTTGTTGTCAAAGTGTAACAAACATTGTATTGTGGACCATACTCATGACATTTTCTGCAACATTCTTGTAAGTCTTCTCTTACCGGTGTCTCGAAACAAAAATATTCTTCTTGTGTCCTCACCGTCGACATGCCTAAAACATATTTTTCGATAAAACCATTATTATAAAATTTGTATTTGAAAATTATATGCTATTGAATACTGATTAAATCCCGGTTAAGAAATTTAGATGCAAAAATTGTTAATTATAAATGAAATGTAAACATATCCCAAAAACAAAAAATCATACGTAAAATTGTTTGAACTAAGGAAGAGCTTATTATTAGTTGCAATACCAGGGGAAAGGATCATCATCAAAAGAGACAAGCAAGCAAGAAATGTGAATGTATTCCTCATCTTAAAATAAATGTTTTGTTTTTGTTTGGTTAACTTATAATCTACTGGTTATGACGAATGAGACAATTTATATTGAACTTAGAAGCAATTGATATTAATTGAATTTTATAAATTCACGTTAATGCTAGTCAGTTTGTGATTAGGACCAGTCAATCAAAACTTAAATAAGTTTATGACCCTCGTTAATTGATCAGTGAAATACATACATTTATGATATGATTTAATATATTTGTAAATTAAAATTAAACGGTTTGCTAGTCATTTGTATAAAGTATTTTCAATAAATGGAAAAATTATTTTTATCAACAATACAATTTTTTATTATAAAGTGAACGAATTATTATAAAATATAAAATAATCATAACCCTCATCAGAAATTATCGAACTGTTTTAATTATTAATATATTTTAACTTAACAAAAAATATATTTTAAGAACCTTAAATTGTCTTATAAATTTGAATTGTCTTTAAAGCTTAATTGACAGCAATACCAATGGATTTTTGTTGTTCGATGCAGATTTTTCGTTCGCTAGTCACATGTTTCAGTAGTTAATATTGAGGATTTAACTATTTGATAAAATTTAATACGTAATTTTGTCACTTTATTTTCACTTGTTCAACAGTCCCACTGCTTTTCTTTTTTTGTTCAAGTTATAAATGAATTTACTTTAACTTTTTCCTATTACTATTTGCATCGTACTTTTTAAATATTAATTAAAAATACCTAAGCATAAAAAAATCAATTAAAATTTAAAAGCTTGTCAACTCACTTCAAAATTTACTGAATATAACATATCAATATAAGGGTTAAGATCAAGGGATACAATACATATTTGTAAGATGGTAGGACTTAATATCAACAGTTTAATTCTTAATTAAAAATAATTTGAATTAGCAAAAAAACGGTGCGGTTGAAAACTGACATTTATCGATTCCAACTGTTGGATTGATATAAATCTACGGTTGAAATGATCTCGTTTCATCTTACATAATTTTAGGTGACTTCCTTAAATCATTTCCATTAATACAATATAGTATTTTTATTTATTAATTTTATGACATTTTATATTTTAGTTAATTTTTTATTACTAGACATATAGTTTGCAACGAAAGTGTATTCGATTACGAATAATTTATATGGGTGAAATGATCTGTAATTTGTGGTAAGCCAAAAGAACAATATAACAAAGTGAAATGATATAAAAAACAAATTTAAATGTAATTTATATATTTAATTTTTATGCGGTACGATTTCACAACAACATTGTTTTTTAATCGAGTTGGTTTCTGTCAAAGTGTAACAAACATTGTATTGTGGACCAGTCTCATGACATTTTCTGCAACATTCTTCTTCGAATTCCCGTACAGGTATCTCGAAACAAAAATAATCTTCTTTTATTCTCCCCGTCGACATACCTAAAACATATTTTCCGATAGAGAATTATACTATTGAATATTGATTAAATCCGGCGTAAGAAATTTAGATGCAAATTGTTAATTATAAATGAAATGTAAGCATATCCTAAAAATAAAAAAATCATTGTTTGAACTAAGGAAGAGCTTATTATTAGTTGCATATTATTAGTTGCAAATATCTGGGGTGGGGATCATCATCAAAAGAGACAAGCAAACAAAAAATGTGATTGTATTCCTCATTTTAAATCAAATGTTTTGTTTTTGTTTGGTTAACTTATCTATTTTTAAAAAAATAGGGATTTACCCTTGAAAAGGGAGCCCTTCCAGAAATTCTCGAGGTCAAAGGACTTATCTATTGGGTATGACGAATGAGACAATTTATATAGAACCTGGAAGCTGAGGCGAAGCTACGTTAAACCAATGGGGTGTGATTGACAATATTAATTGAACGTTATAATAAATGCACCTTATTACTAGATAATTATTTGATAGCATTTCTTACGTAGAGTAAAGTTCAAGAGTTCCAAATAGTTTATGTGAGACGGAAGTACTTAATATCAAATGTATGATTAGTTTAATTTGTGGTTGAGATTAAAATTGGTTTTTATAAAATGGCGGTTGAATTTGCAAAAAATCCTAGCGGTTGAGAGTGACGGTTATATTTTTGAATCAAATCTCATCCGTTGGATTGTTCGAATTCAACGATCGAGAACGTGTCTCACGGTCTCACATTTATTTATCCGTCCTCCTAGAACCGAACTAATTTTACATATTAATAATATTATGTATATGTAAGATAGGTAGGACAATATCATAATCGTTGATTCTTTAAGTCTAACGATTGTGATTTGAATTTTGAATAAATTTAAGAAGTTACGATAAAATTCCAGGAGGACCATCAATTTTTGTGAGACGTAGAGAAATCATCTCGTCAGTTGAATCTAACAGTTGATATTAATAACCGACACTCTCAACCACTCCTGCATTTTGCAATTCTAACTGCTCAAGTTTATGAAAAACCAACTTGAATCTCAACTGCTAGATCAATTAAATCAACGGTTGAGATGATGTCCCTCTGTTTCACAAAAATTACATGTCTCTCTAGAACTTAACCCTAAAAACTTATATTCACAAATTGTGGGAGGGGTTAAGTTAAACGGTTACTTCTATTAACCGTTTAATTGATACTGATCAATAATCATAATATCATGTTTCACCATCTTACATAAATGATAATATATCACCTGAACTTCACATATATATAATTTTATCGCTTTATTTTCGATTGATACTGATTTTATCTTTCAAGTTCCTATTTTACACTTATTCGTATTTTATTGTTTCTCTATAGAGAACGAATCATGTATAAAATGATAAATTTGTTGTAAAGCATAAAGTAACCATCTCATCAAATTTAAACTCATTGATATATTTAAGTTTTATTCAATACTATAATATTTTAGGAAACTAATTGACATATAATTGTTATTTGCTTTAAGTTAATCATTCCATACCGTCAAAAAAATAAATTTTAATCCATCCCTTAATTTTTTATAACAATTTTATGATATAATTACTTTCACTAATTAATCTAATTAAATTGTCTTATAAATTTGAATTGTCTTTAAAGCTTTTGATTTTGTCAAAGTTGACAAAATTGACAGCAATACCAACGAATTTTCGTTGTTTGATGTAGATTTTTTGTTCGCTAGTCCCATGTTTCAGTATTTAATATAGTTTTGATTCACAAACCATAAAATAGTTTTACAGAATCATAAATTTCGTTTGATATTAATCTTATTTTTCTTTTGAGAAGGGAAAAGAATAATATGTGTAGTGATAGTTTAAATATAAACTACATGTTATCTGTACCGGCACGTATTTAATATAGAGGATTTAATTATTTGATAAAGTTTAATAAGTAAGTTTATCACTTTATTTTTCAGTTATTGCTCGTCCCACTATTTTAGATATGATATTTTGGGGTTATATTCTGAAAGATAAAATCTTAATCATTGATTTGATAAATCTGAGGGCTGAGATTAAGGTTGAATTTTGATTAAAAGGGCAGTTGAGTTTGCAAAATATACGGACAGTTGAATTTGACAGTTATTATTTTTTTGAATCTCAAAGGTTAATTGGATTGATAAAAACCAATGTTTGATATGATGTTATACGATCCTTCGACAACATAAATGTAATTATTAGTCAACCATTTCTTGACATATTATTATAAATTCAATTGCAAGATTTGTTCAAATAATTGTAAATCATTTTCATTTTAATCTCATCAGTTAAACTCTACACATCAAACATTATGACTCACAAAATAATATATTAGAGTTAATAAAATTATACGTTATAATAAATTAAGATAAAATATTTCGCGAATCATACATATAGTGTAACGTAAATGTTTATTCATACAAGTATCAAATTGGACTATTTCTATTTCTTTTGAAATCTTGTATGGTTCATTTACAAATGAGTTATATGAGTGAAATGATCTCAATATGTTGTCCGCCAAAAGAACATTCATTATAACATACTGAAATAATATAAGAAAAAAATCAAAATTTAAATTGTATGTAAATAAATTTTATAAGACGTTTACAACATCATTCATTCTCTATACGGATCGATTATTGTCACAGTGTAACAAACATTGTATTGAAGGTCATGACATTTTGTGCAACATCCATATTTATTTTCATCGATGTCTCGAAGCAAGGATAATCATCTCGCATTTTCAACCCCGACCTACCTAAAACATAATATCGGATATAATTAATATTAAAAAGTCTCCATTTTAAAATCATATGCTATAGAATATCGATTCAATCCGGCTTAATAAATTAAGATATGCAGAAAATTAACAATAAATGAAATGTCAACATGTTTAGAAAAAAGGAATTGGTGGATCGAGTTAGTTTTGTGTCTAGGCATTCCATTAAAATTATTTGTTGATGATTTTCAAATTACTAAATAAAACGTACGTATAAATACAAAGTCCGATATGATTTTCATTTATATTATTGTTAAATTCAAATTAAACCTATGTTTGTATATTTAAAAGTTATTTTTTATTACTATATTATAGTTCTGTAACGAAAAAGTATGACCGATGTGTATTCATTTACGAATAACTTATATGAGTGAAATGATCTCTAATTGTGGTATGTCAAAAGAACATTATCATAATATAATTTATATGTATTAAAATTTTATGATTTACACACGATTCACATCAACAATTTATGGAACAAACATTGTATAGACTCCCATTACATATTCTGCAACATTCTTTTAGGTCTATTTGTGTCTCAAAGCGAAAATAAACATCTCGTAGTTTTACCGCCAACATACCTATAACATATTTTCAGATAAAATCAATATTATAAAATCTGAATTTGATAATTATATACTATTGAATATCTATCAAATCCGGCTCGTTAGAAATTTAAATGTAGATTGTTAGTTATAAATGAAATTTATACATATCCTAAAAACAAAAAACATGCATGTAATAGTTTGAAATAAAGAAGAGCTTATTATTAATTAAAAATACTTGAGGAGAACAAGAGAAATAAACAAGCAAGCATTGTGGATAGATTCCCCATCTTACAGAATTGTTTTAAGTTTGTTTGGTTAATATGTTTATTAAATACGATTTATGAAACAATTTATATATAACCTGGAAGTAGGGGTGTAATTTTCAAGAAAAGGAAAAACATCATTTTTGTAATCATTATCAAAACTTTATTGATGATCAAGATTTTTTACAATTTTTCTTTTTTGTTAAAGTTATATATGAATTCCCTTTAACTTTTTCTCATGAATATTTGCTTACAAGCTTTTTATTTTCAACTATTTATAAACTTCAAAAAGATGTTGTTTATATAGAAAAGTTGAGTTATTAAAAATCAAAATGTCTACCAATCAGCTTCAAGATAGTTCGAAACTTTTTTATTATTTTAAGTCTTGCTTTTTCATAAGAACTCCCAAGTAGTGTTTCACTAACTGAACCGTTTGTTGACCAGATGAAGACAGTGGATTGATGGATCAAAGGTTGACAGACGTGAACTATGGGTCAATATTTTATTTTAAATGTAAATAAATATAATTTTATAAAACTTTTAACATATTAAAAATTTAGGAATAAAATATGTGGGTGTAGGCACCAAAAATTTATTTAAGTGCCGAAAAATAATATAAGATAATTATTTTATTACAAAAGAAGAAGATTTGGACCGATCAAACCCAGTTGATTGGACCGATCAAACCAACTGATTGGACCGATCAAACCAACTGATTGGACCGATCAAACCAGCTGATTGGATCAATCAAACCAGCAAATTGAACCAATCGAACCAAGCCAAGACACATGACCCAAATTCAAGAAAACCCAAGCCCAACAAGTTTCCCTATAAATAAGGGACTTGCCATTTGAAAGTTCATTCACAAATCATTTGAAGAAGGCTAGTGAGAGAAGCTCTGCAAGAAGTCCAAGCTCCCCTTACAAGAATTCGCTGAAGCAGTCAACAAGTGTGCACACTGCACTGCTGCCAAGCACCTAACCACGCAGTGAAATCAAGTCATCGCGACCTCCACAACGTGTAGCTCACTCCACAACGCAAGACTCACAATACTTTCACATTGTAGAATCAAAGGACACAACGAGAGCTTGTAAACACACAACTTTGTGTTGATCAGCATATCTGCATATCTGTTGATCAGCAATGAGTTGAGTTCAAGAGAGACGTTATGTTTTTGTGAGACGGAATGACTTAATTAAACCGGTTTTTAATAAATTGACGGTTGGAATATTTGCAAAAAACCCTAGCGGTTGAGTTTGGTGGTTTTATTTTAGATTATTAATAATCAACGATCGAGATTGTGTTTCACAGTCTTACATTTATTTACATGTTCTTATTGAACTTTACTCTAAAATATATATTTATGTAGTGAATATCTCATGTGCATCCATCTATTTTGATGGATCCAT
Source organism: Sedum album (assembly GCA_006409495.1). Classification (NCBI taxonomy): domain Eukaryota; kingdom Viridiplantae; phylum Streptophyta; class Magnoliopsida; order Saxifragales; family Crassulaceae; genus Sedum; species Sedum album. The sequence goes on along the minus strand of QZGG01001067.1, from coordinate 6,606 downwards.
GTAACCCAATTTGTACTCGTTAATTGCATTTTATCAATGGTTGAGATTCCACACACGTCATAACATTTGTCATGTGCTTGTCACGTGCAAAACATGCGCAACTCACATGTCTCATTAATGTGTTGGCAGAGTCTGATTCATTGATAAAATTAAATCAACGGATGCAAAGAATTCACTTAAATAGATGATCTATATGTGAATTTCTTAATATGTATCTAATAAATGATCATAAAAGTTCATAGTTGAGGTTATTAGTTGATTTAATACGTGGGGAATGATAAAGGTTTGAACCATGTCAATGTGATAATTTTGAAATTTTATTACCTACCAGGCTACCATTGGTTTGATCGTTTCAGGGTACTCTGCGTCCCAAGAGACTATGATTGATCATAGTTACACAAGCAAGGTAGTAATCATTCCGAAGAGGTTGAACTCTCCGAAAAGAAGTACTGGAGTCATAATGAGGACCATCACTAGCAAATGCAGTAGCTTCAAAGCAAAGCCTGCACATATTGGAAAATATAAGTGAAATGCATCTCAATTAACAAGTACAAAACATGGACATATTGGCATAAGGTTTTAGAACACGCCTATAAAAGCCATGAAACAGAAACCTCTGTATTCCACCATTTACTTCTTCAACAATGATCCCCAAAATGTTCATTGCAGTTTTGTCACTCTTTCTCATCCTATACCCATTGTCACTTCCCTCAATTTCTGCCAAAAAGGTTCATAGTCGACGGCCTTGCAAACGTCTAGTATTCTTCTTCCATGACATAATTTATAACGGACGAAACTTGAAAAACTCAACCTCCGCTATTGTAGGATCCCCGTCTTGGGGAAATAAGATCAAACTCACGGGACTAAACCACTTTGGAGATGTTGTGGTATTCGATGACCCTATAACTTTAGACAACAATCTAAGATCACCGTCCATTGGCCGAGCTCAAGGACTTTATATATATGACAAGAAGGAGATATTCACATCTTGGCTAGCATTTTCATTTGTGTTCAATTCCACTAGACATAAGGGTAGCATAACCTTTGCTGGAGCAGATCCTTTGATGCAAAAGACTAGAGACATTTCCGTTATAGGTGGCACCGGTGACTTCTTTATGGCCCGAGGTGTAGCTACTATCTCCACCGATGCATTCGAGGGGGAAGTTTACTTTCGTCTACGCGTTGACATCAAGTTTTACGAGTGTTGGTAACATTGTTTCATGCCCTGAGGTCTAAGAAAAGGCTACTCCTTCCGGCCAAGTGTCTCCGGTTTGCGTGCTTCCAAATATTGTAGAAAATTGGCTTCTTTTTTCTTTCATTTTCATAGCAATTTTCCCTTTTACTTCGATTTGTTTTGTTTTAGTATTAGAGTTGTGCTTCAGCCTTCAGCTGTTTTGTTTGGTTCTATGTATTTTTATCATCAACTGAATTACCAGAAACTCGATTGAACCGGGTTAAATAAACGCAAATTGACCCGAAAATAATGAAACGATTTCGGCTCAATTAACAAAGACGCAGAACCGACCGTTGCGCGGCATTGAACCTTATCTATCTTCAATCAGCAAAACCTACAACGAGCCGAGCGCCGATGGACGTGTTTACGGCGACGACGACGGTGGCGCGGTCTCATATGAAACTTCGGCGGATAATTTCACAGGGGAGATGGAGTTCAAGACCGCGCCGGAGTACGTCGAGCTCTTCTGCTTCGTTTAGGTAATTTCGGTTTGGATTTTGAAGTTTCGGTTGAGTGATAATGTTGGATGTGGAATCGTTGGATTGAAATGGTTTTTTGATTTTATACTATTTTTTATGAAAAATATTGATGTTGAAATTTGCGTCTAGGATTTCCATAAAAATTATTAGACACAAGTTGCTGAGGAATCATATGGTAAAGCTCGAGAATTTTGATGGAGTGTGTGTCTGTTATATTTTATTCACTAGTTACTTATCTCTAGAATTTTATCTGAATTGATGTTTTGTTCAGGAGTCATACCGGTCGTATTGTAAGGTATCAGATGCGAGGTGTGAAAGGTCACATGGCAAAAGGGGCCAAATATTTTCAAGAGAATTTCTTTCAAAGATAAAATTAGCCTTGGAAAATCAAAGTGATATTTCAGATGTTTCTACTAAATTCTACATCGTATGATTGGTTGATGAAGTTCGCGATGTTGTTTGGATAAATCACTTTTGAAAGCCCTCTGCAGGCTACTGCCGGATTCAATTTGGCTGGTAGTTTGTAGCCTTCTCCGTACCTCAGTGACCTTGGTGATATTAGCACAGGTTTTGCTTCAGTTAGGAGTTCTCCGTGTTGCATCAAGTGTAAATATGCATATATGTATATCCTCAAGCCCCACAGTATTGTCAAGGTTATATTATTATTATATATACTAAGGCTGCTCCCAAATATACTCAGATGCAGGCTTTTCTACTGATATTTTTCTCCGAACTCGGGGATAACATTTTTTATAGCGATAAGAATGAAGTTTTGAATTGATTTTCATAAATTTCAGCATAATAGACTGATTCAGTTAGCAAGTGAATGTACACAATATTAAACATACAGGGTTATGATTTATAAATTTGAGTCCCTCTTACATGTTACAATGTACAGGCACTTCTAGCAGCTAGGAACTCTGGCCTTGTAGTCTTCCTTGGGATCTTTGGCGCACTTGCGTAAGCAGTTCTGCCTCATATTCATTGCATTCAGCTTTAAAAATCATTGAATACAAATTGGTCTATATCCACGTTCAGGTTGATTCTCCTGCAGTATTTAACTGGTGTTAGTCTGTTATTTTCTAAATATATTATCCGGTCTCTGTCGAGAGTCTAAACTCTGAACTAGCGAACAGGATTTGAAAATTCATTTTCACGTGGTGCAGTATACACTTGCAGACATATAAGCACGAAATAGAACTATGATCTGTTGAATTTGCTGTGATGATTGTCTTCTCTTTTTTATTAGGACAATGACTCTATGTTGGTCTTGGAAGGACTTTCCACTATGTTGATAAAGCCCTACCGTTCAGGTATTCGATGCCTTCTAATTACGAGTGACAATCATTTTTCTTTCTGGTTTACGATGTGATATTATAATACATATTATGAACACTGTCTAACCAAATATGATTGTCCATGCTGATTTATTTTATATTTGGATATCAGATCAAATATTTCAAGATTGTGGCTTACAAGATAAATTACTCTATATTTGGAGATGTTACTGCATTGGATACATTCTTTTATTAGTAAATATCTGACTTTTTTTTAAGAAAACTGGTCGGTGCCAGCAAATTAATTAATCATGATCCCAAGAATGGGAACTAAGAATACAATGAAGGCCAGACCTGACCCTCAAGCGCCAGATGGAGTTAAACAAACATCCAACTTAAAAACGCCGAACAGGTTATAAATCCAGTCTGACCTAATAATTGAGACCCCAGATGAGAGTTACTATACTGAAGAAGTGAGTTGTACAGGTCACAACCTCACTTGAAACAAAAACAATGTATAATTGCAAAACGCATTGACTCTCTGGAAAATTGCAGATCATGTGAGGCTATCACACAAGCTCTTAAAATAATAAATGAATAAATAATGAACCTCCAGAAACACATCTTGAGATAATTGAGCTATTACTCTGTCTTCCAACTCCTGAATCATCCCTCACCATAAAGTTAAATCTCGGAATAATTGGTTCACCACTCCTCACGCAAAGATTCACACCGCAACAATGATCACTGATCAAGGCTCTTTTCACTGCTAAGGGAAGATCTGACACATTTTGATATGCACCATCAGAGTTTAAACAAACCATGGCTATGGCAGAGGAATTCAGGGCAGGCCACACTCTTTGAAACTTAATATTGCCTACATGCTCAACACAACACCGACAATCCTCAATCTTGTCGATCAGAATAAACTCTTCTCGGACCGATAGAAATGTCATGGACGGATGAGAGCATTGGATTTCTGCCACATTTAAACACATACTTTTGGCCATATCGATACCATAAAAGATACAATTGATAAGCCCCTGAAAATGGTTTCTCTGAGAGATGCTCATAACATAACCGACTGCGAAGTTACCGAAATTGTCTCTGATCACTCCGCCGCCTTTTAGAATGCCATCACACATAAGTAATGCAATATTTAACGTATAGTCCTGCCGAGAGGGTAGCCATCTACACCACACATCTAGTTTCCTATGACCCCTAGGTTCAGGGATTCCAAAAACTCTAAATGTAGCAGCTGATCGCATGTTTGGTTCATATGAGCCTAAACCTAGCATTAGATATGCAACTTTTTGGCCCCACAACAAAATGTTCTTATGCCAGTCAATAAGGATTCCGTTGTGGATTTGCTTGTTCCTGGCTCTCCATAATTCCCACAAGCTGCAAAACATAATAGTAGTTGTGAAGCGATCAAAAAAGGATTTTGACGAATTCTTTAGCCAAACTCGCTGCATTGCACACAACCCATGTACCCTTGGCAGATCAAATACTGAACACAAAAAGTTCCAAAGAGCTATTACCCACTGACCCTCAAAGAATAAATGTCTAAATGTTTCTTGTTTAGGCTGATCACAATAAGAGCATCGAGAGGCTATAGGAATATTAAGACTAGCTAATTGTCGTCAGTTGGTAAAATACTGTGAAATAACTTCCATAAAAAGGCTGAGACCTTAGGAGGAAATTTAGACCTGTACAAATCCGGGTTAGCCCGACCGACCCGATCCGCTCGCCCGGTCATAAAAGCGGGTTTGGACAACTATACTAGCCCGATGGACAAGCCCGACCCGGACCGTATTAAAATTAGGGTCGGGCCTGGACATATATACTAACCCGATTAGGGCTAAATAACCCGCCCACTAGCCCGTTTCTTAATTAATGTATTTTATTTAATTAATGAATTAACTATTAGTCTATTACTAAAATTAAAACTTTGACACTACAGTCTACGTTCAAAATTGAAGCGGCATTACGAAGAAGGAAGAACACAGAGTTGCCGTCTTGCCTCATAATCTGAGTTTGTTTGTTTATGAAATATTGAGCTCTTTTATAAGATTAGTGTTGAACACAAAGTTATTAAAAGGGAAGTATGATTGTACACGTGTCGTCGTGTGAGTAATTTGGCCTATGTGTCATTTTTTAAAATTTAGAATTCTTTTTCCCTTTTTTCTGATTGGCTGGCTTTTTGGAATATGCTCGAAATATTTCTTTTCGTTTTAATGCACTTAATTATGGTAACAAAAATATTTTGATAAAATATCTTCAATTTCAAAATTTTGTTACAATATTTTGCTAAAATCTCTTCAATTTCGAAGTTTTCCTAATAAATATTTCTTTACACATATCAAATTTAAATTACTTAAAATTAATCAAAATATAACTTCACCCCACACAAGGTGTGGGTAAATACCTAGTATTATATATTAGAGTATTAGTTTATGTTTTTGCTTAACAGGAAAATGTTTAAACTTCGAGATTATAATTTTTTTGAAACTTTCTTTTTTCTATTAAACAGGGAAAAATATACTATGTATACTTGTAGCCCGATAGCCCGTTGGACTACCCGGTCCGATAGATTAGGGCGGGTTTGGACAACATTTTCAACCCGAGTTAAACGGGCGGGTTTAACCCGGCCCGAATATATGGGCTGAAAAACTAATAAAAATCCGGCCCGAGCCCGGCCCGGCCCGAACCCGGATTTGTACAGGTCTAGGAGGAATCCACCTGCACCAAATATGCTCACACCAACTCAACCTTGGAACGTTTGTCTGAATGGATTCCCAAAAGACTTTAATAGAAAACTTTCCATTCGATGCACCCCTCCACAGAAATCGGTCCGGGAACTCGGATAACACAATCTCATCAATACTCCTCTGCATATCAGAAGTCAGTCTTTCTTTTAAAATAAGAAGCTTCGCCCCATTCTGCAACACCTCCATAATTGAGTCATTATGGATGGTCATGTCCACCTGAATGCCCAACTGAAAGCTGTAGTCTTTGATCTTTGTATCCCCTCTTCCAATTTTCCATATACAATTTTCTTGAAGAGCAACGATAAGATGCTTAAAAGCATTCCATAGGGTGGAGCCTTTCTCCCCAATCGAAAATCTGCCCGAGCATGCCTTAATAATGATATTACTACCCATAGTCTTTTGGTTGAGGTCATGAGTGAGATCATAGGCAAGGGCAATATTCTCATGGATACTGCGATTAGGGACAAAACCGACTTGTTCTTCACTAATCAACTTAGGGAGAAGGGTAGCTAATCTGGATGAGATGATGCGGGAAATAATCTTATGGCTGAAATTGCATAAGCTAATGGGACGGAGCTGCTCTACTGAAGACGGGTGCTGCACCTTAGGAATGAGAGTAAGCAGAGTTGAGGTGAAAGATGGCGGGAGTTGTAGGCCTGAAAAGAAACCCACAATTGCTTTGGTGAGATCTTCCTTAATAATCCTCCAACACGAAACGTAAAATGATCCTGTGAAACCGTCTGGACCGGGGGCGCTATCACCATTCATATCCAAAATCACATGATGAATCTCTTCTTCAGTTGGAATTCTACATAAATGTGTACTGTCCAAATCACTCACTACAG